>CM019178.2:54641169-54668212 GCA_009739505.2 Apolygus lucorum | reverse complement strand
TGTGCTAATAGAAGTGCGAAATTTGCGCGAAATCCCACCGAACCGGATCGGAAAGTTTCTTGAAAATTCGCGACTCGCATCGGCCATGTCGTTTCAGCACCCACCTGTAGAAAGGCTGAGGGGCCGTGAGAACTATGATTCGTGGCAGTTCGCAATGAAAGCTTTCCTAGAAGATCTTGAGTTATGGGACTGTGTATTGGGCACCGAAAGAGACGCTAAGAAGGATGTAAAAATGCAAATCGAAAATAATCCTGCAAGTGGATCCCCTCAACTACGTCCATGTTCAGGACAGCCGAAACAGCTAAACAGGCGTGGGACAACCTGAAAAAGGCATTGAGGATTCTGGATTAACTCGACGAGTCGGCCTTCTCCGAATTTTGATATCGACTACCCTTGAAAAAAGTGGATCGATCGAAAATTACGTAAATACGATCGTGACGACGGCTCATAAACTGACCGGTATTGGACTCAATGTTAGTGATGAATGGGTAGGTACTATTCTTTTGGCTGGCTTACCTGTGAAGTACGAGCCCATGATCATGGGAATTGAGAGCAGCGGAACAAAAGTCACTGCAGATTCGATTAAAACCAAATTGCTGCAAGACATTTCAACCTCTCAATCGTCTTCGATGGAAAATTTAGCCATGTACGGCTCCGAAAGAAGTACATCACGAATGAGTCACAGCAGTTCATCAAATAACCACAGCTCGGAACGAAAGGATTGGAATAAGGGCAAAAAAGGGCGTTCGATGTTATCGATGCAACGGTTTTGGTCATGTTTCAAGGAACTGTGCAAGCAGAAGTAGTTCCACAGTGCCAAATACCAGTGACGCCAGTAACGTGAAGAACGTAAACAAGAAACAGCATTCCTCTTCTCTTTCGCTGCATTTTCGATGCAAAGTGATTTTAATGACGAGTGGTACATAGATTCTGGTGCTTCTGAACATCTTACTACCAAATGTGAAGTGTTGAACAACGTTCATCAATCGTCTCCAATGACCATTCCACGGCAAACGATGGAAAAAATGAAAACGACGACCACAGGCACTGTTGAACTTCCAGTAAACGTCAACGGGAAAACGAAGGATGTTGAAGTACGTAACGTTTATTATGTCCCGAATTTGAAAGTAAATTTATTGTCCGTTAGCCAAATTGTCAGCAAAGGTAGTACAGTAACTTTTTCGAGTGCGGGAGCTAAAGTTGTTGATAGGTATGGTGATGTTATCGCCACTGCTAGCCTCGTAAACAACCTGTTCAAGTTGGATATTTCCCGCAGAAATGGCTCTGTTTTCTCAACACAATGCAATGATCGAAATCTCTGGCATCAGCGTATGGCACATTTGAACTATGATAGTCTGAATAAGTTGAAAAATGGGCTTGTTCATGGAATCAATTTTACATCGTTGGGAAAACCAAATGTTTGTGAAGTTTGTGTTGTTGGGAAAAGCCACCGGTCTCCTTTTGAAATGAGTTCATCTGTATCTGCTGACGTACTTGACTTGGTGCATTCGGACTTGATTGGCCCTGTTGAAGTTAGCTCTCACGCCGGTTCGCGATATGTTCTCACCTTTCTGGACGATTTTAGCCGAAAATCCTTTGTTTATTTTCTAAAATCAAAAGGTGAAGTCGCCGAAAACTTCGAAATTTTCACAAAATTTGTCGAAACTCAAACTGGAAGGAAACTTAGGTGTTCCGTACTGATAATGGAAAGGAATTTTGCAACCGTAGGATCGATAATTTTTGCAAAAAGAATGGGATTCTTCATCAAACCAGCTGTCCGTACTCGCCACAATCTAATGGCCGGGCTGAACGTCTTGGCCGGACAATTTTCAGCCGTGCTCGTTGTCTTCTTATACAAGCTGAGCTTCCTAAAGATTTTTGGGCTGAAGCTGTGTATACAGCTGTGTATGTTATGAACCGTTCCCGCCAAATCCCAGAATAAAACACCAGAGGAGTTGTGGAGTGGAAAGAAGCCTACTGTGACACATCTGCGAATCTTTGGCTGCAAAGCCTATATTCACGTGCCTGCTGAGAAAAGAAAAAAGCTTGACCGCCGTGCTACTCCATGCATTTTTGTTGGCTATAGTCTCGAGTCAAAGGCATACCGATTCTATGATCCTAACAAGAGGTGTATTCTGATTTCTAGGGATGTTGCATTCGCTGAGGAGGAAAAAGGCAGCTCTTTGTTGAAAAAAACGACGTGAGCCTGACGATGGACCTTTTTATATTTATGACGAACTTCCAGCTACTGAGGTGAATGAACTTGAAAAACCCTCCACCCGCGCCAGGTGGACCGCCTGCTGCTCAGGATGGACCACAGCTACAATATGATGCTCCCTCTACTCCACCTAGTACTGAAACTCAGAATCAAGATGTAGAATCAAACGAAGAGGTCTCTGATGATTTCAATGGATTTTCTTCTAATGCTGAGACGGATGATGACGACTCTTCTTACAACAGTATTTCGAGTGATATTGATGGCAACTCGGGAAATGCTGGGAATTCGGACGAAGTGGATGACCCAAATTATGTGCCTCCGCCGCATGTCCCGAATCCAGATCCAGTATCAAGTCGCCCACAGAGGAATCGTCAACCTCCAGCATCCTTGAAGGATTTCAAGACTTTTACCTGTATGGGTGGAGAGAGTGATGATCCAACCACAGTTGAGGAAGCAATAGAGCGTGCAGACTGGATCCATTGGAAACAAGCCATGGACCAGGAGTACCAGTGCCTCATGGAGAACAGGACTTGGGTACTATCAGAACTGCCCCCTGGAAAAAAGCCTTTGGACTGCAAATGGGTATTCCGCACTAAGAGAGACGCGTCTGGAAAGATAGTCAAACGAAAAGCGCGCTTAGTTATCAAAGGATGTGCTCAGAAAAAAGGTATAAACTACGACGAGACATTCTCTCCTGTCGTCCGTTACAGCTCGATCAGATATTTGCTGGCCCTAGCAGCTGAACACGATCTCGACGTTGATCAAATGGATGCGGTCAGTGCATTTCTGCAGGGAGAGTTGAACGACGAGGTATACATGCTCCAACCCAAAGGGTACCAAAACTCCGAGAGCAAAGTATGCAAATTGAAGAAAAGTTTATACGGCCTAAAACAGGCGAGCCGTATATGGAACATGAAACTTGATGAATGTCTAAAAAACATTGGTTTAAAACAATCATGTTTTGACTCTTGTGTGTATTACAGGATAAATGAAGAAAGTACACTAATTGTTGCTGTATGGGTGGATGATATATTAATTCTATCCAACAACAATAAGTCAAAGCAGTATTTAAAGAATAAGTTGTCGAAGCAGTTTAAAATGGTGGATCTTGGTGAAGCTAAAAATGTTCTTGGATTTGAACTGAGCCGAGATAGAAAAAATAGGAAGTTATGGATTTCACAAGAAACTTATCTGAAACAAATTTTGGAAAAATTCAATATGACGTCATGCAATGAAGCTCCAACTCCGTCATGTCCTGGAGAAAGGTTGCAGAAATCCACGAAATCTGAAATAGAAGAGAGTATGAGACATGTGCCCTATCAAGAAGCTGTGGGAAGCTTGCTGTTTGCATCACAAGTTTCTCGACCAGACATAGCACACGCTGTGAGCAACGTGAGCCGCTTCAACTCCGCTCCAACGCCTGAACATTGGACAGCTGTGAAGCGGATTCTACGGTATATTAAAGGCACCACGTCGTTGAGGCTGGAATACGATGGGAACAGACCATCTCCGATTCTGGGCTTCTGTGACGCTGACTGGGCAAACAACCTGGAAGATAGAAGGTCTACAACTGGATACATCTTCCTAAAATGTGGACCTATCTCATGGGCAACCAAACGACAGCCAACTGTAGCGCTCTCAACTACAGAGGCAGAATATATGTCGGCATCAGCTGCTACGCAAGAGGCATTGTGGCTCCGTGGACTCTCGCAAGAAATTCAGCCATCTGATGCAGAAAGACCCACAACAATCTTCATGGACAACCAAGGAGCCCTGACTTGGCCCTAAATGGTGGTTATCAAAATCGCACAAAACATATTGATATCCGCCATCATTTTTTGCGAGAGAAGGTGACATCTGGGCAACTTATGTTCAAGTACATCTCCAGCAAGGACATGGTTGCAGACTCGCTCACCAAACCCCTGGACCGTGATAAGTTCCAGAAATGCATCAGCTTGCAAGGACTCCAAAAAATCATCAAATAGGGAGGATGTTGTAAATTGTTGTTTAATATTTGATTATTTTATGTTGTCAGAACTGATCTACTTAAAACCATGACGTCACAACCTGCACATAGCAGCCATTATGTAATGATCCCTTTGTTCTAATCAAGTTACCTTAAAACGTGTACTAATTAAATATGTCTTTATCGCCCGTAGTTCGTGCAATCCGTTTAAGTACTAAATCCTATTTCTCCCTTCAGACCGGCGGGATTTGTTGCCCACTACATTAGGCAGACTGGCTTACATACTTCATCCAAGGGTAGGTATAGCAACGAAATAGAATGGGGTATATTGTTATTTTAATCTGAACTAGACCTCATTTTGAGAATTTTGACACCAACCGCAACCTTCTAGCGTGAGAAGACCTTTTCTATGATTTTTCAAAGTTTCGAATGTTTATGACGTCATAGTGGGCTGGGGGGTCCCGCCCAGGCAGGAGGGGCGCGTGACGTCATAAACGGTTGAAACTTTGAAAAATCATAGAAAAACGCTGCAAATTATTACACAAAGGTTTATATTTTTCTATAAGATCACTCGTTTACAAAGAACACGATTTTGCCATTGTCACCACCAACCAACTTGAAGAAAAACATCGATCGCATTTCGGTCAGCTAAAATTTGAACGGGGATTAGGCCTCTTTTGCGATTCACACTCGTGTTTCTGATTTATCGTAAGTCCAACCCTTAAGTTCTCGAAGGGAGCGAACGGTTTGTCCTACAGGGCTCCGGGTGGTCTCAAAAAATTATATACTATCTCAAATTGATGGAAAAACAATACTTTTATGTCAAAATATTTTGAGTTACAACTAGACCCCAAATGGAGCCTACATACCAAATTTCATCAAAATCGGTCAATGCTAAGTGGGGAAAATGCCACGTACGGCGGACGGACGGCCAAATTTTTATTCGATTTTGGTTTATTATTTTCAATACCTAATGAACCTTTGGAATCGACCAAGAAAAAAAAAAATTTTAACACCTCTTCAAAATTTGTTGATTTACGTTTCAAGGTACGTAGAGTCCGAAAATCGAATAAAAAATGTTCCGTCAGTCCGCCGTACGCGGCTCTTTCTTCACTTAGCATTGACCGATTTTGATGAAATTTGGTATGTGGGCTCCATTTGGCGTCTAGTTGTGCCCCGAAGATTTTGGTTGATGTAAGTCACTTCTAAGGGTTGAAAAATAAAGGTTGAAATTTTGAAAACGCCTTAACTCAAAAAATATTTATATAAAGGTATTGTTTTTCCATCAATTTAGGATAGGTAGTAAAGAATTTTTGGAATTTGTTGAGACCACGCGGAGCCCTGTAGGACAATCCGTTCGCCCCCTACGAGAATGTAAGGAAGAATCTGTCCCTTCAATTCTCTGTGAAATGAAAGAACCTGAAACTATTACTTGTCCCATATAGGACTTGGTGGCTCAGGCGTAGCGCGTTTGTCTACCGTCCTGTCAATAAAGTTTCGAATCTTACTCTCGCTGAGAAATTTTTTGATCCCATCACATCGACTGTTGGTTTATTATTTTTATATCTACTTTCGATCGATGTTTTTCTTCATGTTGGTTGGTGGTAACAATGACAAAGCCGTGTTCTTTGCAGACGGGTGATCCATATAGAAAAATAATAAACCATTTTCTAATAAGTGACAGCGTTTTGGATTCTACGTACCTTGAAACGTAAACCAACAAATTTTGAGGGGGGGGGGGGGGGTTACACTTTTTTTTCCTGGTCGATTCCAAAGGTTCATTATTGAAAATAATAAACCAAAAGATCTACTCATCTAAAAACAAAACGACAGGTGTCAAAATTCTCAGGATGAGGTATACTTTCGACTAAAAATTTTAAAAAAAATCAGGCGCACTCCCCATTACGCATTAAGCAGTTATGTGAACCCAGCTTTTGATTAGCATGGATTGGATCTTCTTCACAATGGGGAATTTGCCTCACATTTTTTTTTTTTTTTTTTTCGAATGAGGGTTTATTTTTATGGAATAAAACCATAGTGAGCTGCTGGAAAACGCATCCAAAAAATTTAGAGAATTTAAGGAAGATGGAAATTTTAAATGTGGTGGCAATGTGTAAGAGGCAGCCATGTTTGAAACGTGACGGATATTCCACCAATCTGACTTCAAAGGAGGTTCAGAGGCGCTTACCACAGAAGCGGAACAACGCGAACTTTTACCTTCCGAGTAGTGCGCACAAGAGTGCGCCACGAACTGGCAGGAAGAACACAGACACCAAATTGACCAAAAGAAACAGTATTACTCACTTTTTTACAATACGCATCTATCTACTAGTTTATCAAGCATTATTATTCTTCATCTTCTCTTATTTAGTTTCAAGATTTGAATCACATTATTCGAGTAGAAATTTCACTGGATCGTTTTGTGTGGCGTGCTAGAACTCTGTCTGTTGTTGCTTTCGCGTCGTTTTTTTTTTTTTTTTTTTTTCGTATGACGTCAACAATACTCCTCGATTTTCGCGGTGTTTTGTAACAGAGGTTCACTTGTTTAGTCATTTTCTCCTACGGTAATTTTTTCCGTTGGTTATTCCTAGTGTTGAACGTTATTCTAGTGCCCTATAATAGGATTTGCCTTGAAATTCCAGAATCTAAAATTGAGGCAAATTCCCCATTGTGTGATACAAGGAAGCTGTGTGCCACACCCACTTTTCAGACTTTAGTGTCAAAATGAGGGAATATGATTAAATATTCCTCTTACCTTTCTTGAAGATCGAAGATATCTATTCTTGGAAATAAAGAGCAATATTAGGACAGGTTAACATTATTAGCAATACTTTATGATACCAATACTTAACTTATATAATCCAATGAAATAAAACGCAATTAAAACGGCAAAAAAGCTAGGGCGAGTACGAGAGAGAAGAACGTTCAAAGGTTAGGTAGGCAGTTAGAAGTTCTTACTAAGAACGAAGAAGAAGAAGCGGGGTTAATCCCAGTGTTGCCAGGTTCGAAGATCTGTCCCCTCATTCTCCCTTTTCTTGTAAATTTCTCAATTACGAGTAAGATTATTTTTTTTTGTAAGATAAGTAAGTCTATTACTGACATTATTATTATCATTACTAGTATTATTGAATCAAGATAAGAGTAAAGAACTGACTGAAACTTTCTCCCCCCCCCCCCCAGTATGAGGCTTCATTCCTACAGCAATTAATAATAATAATTAATTATAATAAGTTAATAATAATATGGTAGGTACTAAAAGCCGTGTTCTTTTCAGAAGGGTGTTCAATATCGGCGACAAAACAAGGCCATACCGACATTCCTTCATCCACGTTCCGACCTACAATGGTTACACCAACCAACAATGACTACATGAAGTGTCTTTTTTTCAAGACTGAAAATCAAAAGGAAGAACAAGACGAAGATAACTATTATTTATTTATGTTTTACGTTACAGTTTTGGCTTGTGTATGTTTTGTCCTCAATTCTTCATCATTTATTCTAATAAATTTCTCTAGTAAGTTTTTTCCATTCTAACTATCGTTCTCTGGAAATAAGTGACTATCTGTAGATAATTCAGAAGACGGTAATAATCGGTATGAAGTTTACACCATGTTAGCTTAATTAGTAATCGGCAACCGCGAGTGTCCGCGGATCTTACTGTGTTTTTCTCAATTGATTCGTAAGTATCAGTATTTTATGGTTTGCTAATATTTTAGATCGTACTGAGAATCAAATGAACCATTGACGAACTTTTAGAACGTTGGATTAATGTCTGCGTCGTAACATTCAAGATTACTGCCAAAAGTAAACTTTTACCACCTGGATTAGTCAGTACTCAACTAGTATATTATGTATACTAATAATACTAGTTGAGTACCGATTATATTATAATCTTAGTATAAAAGTGTATCTTTGTGTCTTCGGAGCCTATTACAGCCTAACGGTTCAATCGATCATCACCAAAATTGATACCGTCCCGCGGAAGGGTACTTTAGAAAGTCGTACTCAACTTTAAATTGCTTGGTCAATTTTGATGGGAATTCTCGCAACGTGCTTAATATCTTAGACTTTAATCCCGCAAGACCATCCAGAAAGACAACTGCAAAACAACCTCTTCCACGAGCAGTCTACTGTTTGCAGATTGAAAGAATGCTGATGGTTTGGTGAGGTGTCCATGTGTATTACAATCCCAAAAACATCATCCTTCCTTTCAAGCCAGGGAAAATGAGACCGGTTGTTGACTACCGACCGATGATGAAGTGAAAGGATTGATTTATTACAGGCAAAACAAAACAAATACAGAACACTAGTAAACAATAAAACGGGTTCCTTACCCTTGGGAAAGTCTTTTCAATTATGAGAAAGTACATTCATTCATTCAAAAATAAAATCTCGCTTCCAGTACCTAAAGGATGATGCTTCTTTCAAATTTTAAAGGCGACTGAAAGATAAACAGAAGGGCAAGTGAACGCACATCCGATATAAAAATAATCCTTCCTAACATTGGCTGAGTGGAGGGGCTGTCTATCTTATTATGACTCGAGTTGCTCGATCACTGGATTACGATTACTGAGGCTCGGCCCTTTCCCCAGCCTGACTCAACAGGCTACCTAAGATTTTGGAACAGGTAGTCGTCTATGTTAGGAGTAGGGGTGTGTCAGTCCAGGTATTTCCCTGGAACGGTTCCAACGGTTACGGTGACAAAGATGTAACCGTTCCAAATTACCGGTACAGTTCCATTACCGGTACAGGCGATCAAATCCCACTCACATGGCATGGATGAAGCAGGCAGTCAAATCCCTATGGTTTTTCTTCCATGCTTATGATCTCAACTTGCAATACAATAGCATCATTTTCCTTGACAATTCGCTTAAAGGAAGGAATTTGAACAAGTGTTACAAAAAAGGCAATTTATTATAAATAATAGTTACCAAATAATTCAAGGAAAGAATAATGACGTTGCAGTTTTAGAACTTAACATGACAATAATAAATTAATAATACTGGAGAAAACTTCCATGCTAACCAGTCCAGAAGATTACTTCCCGCTCAAGAGCCAATCCATGAACCATTCTCAGTCCATGGAAGTAGTAAGGGCGCTTCCAGGTACAACATGGAACAGAACTGAGAACAAGATCCATGCTTACTGGTCCAAAACCCTTCCCGGTCCAGAGCCATTGAACCATTCTCTATGATATCTTATCAGTCCGGTTCCATCCTTACTGGTCCAGTTCCATCCTCACCAATCAGAATGATCAGATTGATGAGATGATTAATCAGATCATTCTGATTGGTGAAGATGGAACTGGACCGATGGAAAAGATTCTCTTCCCGGTCCAGAGCCATTTCAAGATATCTTATCAGTCCGTGGAACTGGACCGGTAAGGGTCGAGATTTTGTCACTGCGTGGAACCGTTCCAACCTGATACTCGGTTCCACAGTCCCGGTACAGCTGTACCGACACACCTCTAGTTAGGAGGTATACCTTTCGGGAAATAGGCCAACTGCATTCTTTCTATTTGCGAACAGTACTGATCTACAAGTGTACACTTGTACACACCCACTTGAAAAATAAGCGAGCGGACATGCTAGTATCTAAGAGTTATTACTGTAATCCAAGCACCGTCCCAGTTCTCTAAAGCAAAATTATCAGGAATGGCTCATTCTTCATACCTACTGTAAAAGTTCGAGAGGTGAAGCAATAATTAATTACGATGCACTTGGATTCAAAGTAGGTTTATTAAGACACTGCTAGATTATCGAGTAACAATATACGAAATGGACAAGATGGCGAACTTATTAAAAACTTGGTTCTATGAAACAGAAGAGGGGAGAGCCTATCTCTAGCGCCTAGGCGCCCAAATCAGGAACTATTGTTCCGGATCGAATCAACCTACAACATCTTTCCTTTCACAGGTGAGTTGGCTCAACTGACAAATTAATCGTAGTATTGGCATCACTGACATTAATCGCAATCCATAAGGCTGTAATCTTATCATGGCCGCAGGCCACTTCAGTTCTCCATCACAACATCACAGTGCGTTAGCTAATAACCTGTATTACAAATTAAATTCATAACTAATTTCGGTAAACAACAAAAAATCACCGCGTAATGAATTCGTGCAAGTGTAATTCTTCGTGTGATACGACATGCATAAGTACTTAATTTTGATTTACAAATTTATGTAACGTAAGTAATGAACAAATAAATCCATGCGTAAAACAAAATTACCTTACCTAGTATTGGTTTCTGTTTCCAGGAATTTTCACTCCCTTTCCCCGTACCAATCAGGTTTCCTAATAACGTCTCGCTTTCTTAAATTATATTCCGTCCTTACATTTTGATTTGTATGGTTCATATCACCTGATACAATACTATTTCTAGGAATTTTAATTAAATCCTTTCTGTTTCGGCGGTATACTCCACTGTTATCACCTTGTACCCAATATGATCTCGGAGTTCCTGCTTTCCTTTGAATTTTACCTCTAATCCACCTATTTTTATTCCTATATAGTACCTCATCCTTATCATTTATGTTTCAAGTTCCCTTGCTCTCTTATCATGGGTTTCCTTTTGTCTCTCTTGGGATTTTGCTATACATTTTTGGACGGCTTTCGGTTCGGGAATTCTAGGAGCTAAATCTTCATTTCTGATAGTCATTTTGTCCCTAAGCGTCCGATTGAAAAGTAATTGACTAGGGGAATGACCTATTGACGGTATTTCAGTATTCCTATAATGAAATAGTAAAGTGTAGGGGTCTTGACCTGACATATCAGCCTTTTTTATGATGGTTTTACAAATTTTCACGGCACTTTCTGCCAACGCATGTCCTTTTGGGTAATGCGGGCTGCTCGTGGTTAGTTTTACATCATTCTCGGATAGAAATTTAACAAATTCACGACTCCCGAATGGGTTGTTATCGGAAATTACTTCCGTTGGGTATCCGTGAATAGCAAACATACGTGAGCATACCTTTTTACATCGGATATTCCTTTAGTTTTAATTTTGTGCATCTCGATCCATTTAGAGAAATAATCAATGGTTATCAAGTAATACTTGTTTTGATATTCCAAAATATCCATTGCCAATTTGAACCAAGGTAAATTCGGAATATCCGTAGGTATCATAGGCTCATGAGGATTTTTAGGTCTATTCTGCAAACAAACCATGCAACTTTTTATGAACTTGTCAATGCTTGAAGTCATGTTAGGCCAGTAAAACATTTTTCTTGCTTTCGCTAATGTTTTACTAATTCCCAAGTGACCTTCATGTAGAGAACTCAGAATCAAATTTTGCAAATTAGTAGGGACTACTATTCTATCACCGAACAGCAATAACCCATCTTCAAAAATAAGTTCATTTCTTATTTGAAAAATACTTCATGAATTTCTCACAAGGCTTGTGTGGCCATCCAGCATTCACAAATTTTGTAACTTGACTCAAGACTGGGTCTGATTTGGTTTTATCCGCAAACATTTGTCTTTTATTCTCTGACATGATGGTCCTAATCATGGAATGAATAATGTACTTAAGTTCATCATCATCAAGAGGTGTAGGGCCAACTGTTGCTCTGGATAACGCATCAGCTAGAAGCATTTTGCTTCCAGGAAGGTAAGTAAGTGTATACTTATATTTTGTTAACTTTAACAGCATTCGCTGCAGACGGCTAGGTACCTTATCCATATTTCGGTTAACTATGCTAATCAGAGGCTTATGGTCGGTTTCAATAATAATCTCCCGTCCATAAGTATAATAGTGAAAGTGTTCTAGAGCATGGCATATCCCTAACATCTCCTTCTCTATCATAGCATATCTTTGCTCAGTTTTTGTTAGCGATCGAGATGCGAATGCTATGGGTCTGCCATCCTGTACTAACGCACAACCTATTCCATCTTTACTAGCGTCACTTTGTATTATTAGTTGTTTATCCTCATCATAATATCTTAGAATAGGACTAGTAGTCAACAAATTTTTTAGCTTCTCTATTGTTTTGGAATGTTGGTCGGTCCATACCCATTTCACTTCGTTCCTAGTTAGTTCTCTTATTGGTGCTGTTATCTGTGACAAATTTGGGATAAATTTGCCCACATATTTAACCATTCCAAGAAATCGCATTAAAGATTTTTTATCAGAAGGTTCTGGCATATCTGTTATAGCCCTAATTCTATCAGGATGAATCTCCAACCCATTTTTAGAAATTATGTGACCCAGTATCTTTATGCTTTCCTGCCTAAAACTAAATTTGGTCGCATTGAAAGTAATACCGTTTTCTATAGCAATTTGTAACACTTTCTCCAAAACTTCATCATGTTCTCTGATACTAGTGGCTGATATGGTCAAATCATCTATGTATATGCTTACACCTTTGATGTGTAAGCCGCAAATTGAAAAGGAAATTGTTTGAAATTTCAATTATTTAAGTTTTTGAAATAAAGAAATTTGAAAACTATGTAGGGTAGCGTGTTTGCCTGATGGGCGTATCCCTTTCCAACCTACGACCACAAAATACTTCGTCTGAATCAACCTACACTGGGAGGTAACTCAGGGTGCAAATTAACGACGACAGGTTTAAGAACCATAAACAAATATAATTAAAGGAATTACGTGTTTCCACAAGGTAAGTCAGATAGAAATCAGCAAAAGAAATATAGGAACAAAGTAAATGCCACTTCGTGACCAAAAATAAAAGTAGGTATGTATAGAAAAGGTATGGGTATTGGTACCCTGAAATCACACTCAATAAGGCACGTATTGCAGTGACCAAACGGTCACGGAAACCAAAACTAAATTCGATAAAATTAGGAACCAAGAAACTGCGCTCCAGAACTCAATAACAACTTCAAGGTAGTATCTGAAAACAAGGTATGAAACAATCACCTCTACTCCAAGGTAGGTAAGTATCTGCAACTTCAGATAAGTTAACTTTAAGAAAATAGTCAGTAAGAAACAGGTAAGTATTAAAATAATAATTATCTGCGATATACGCCGTAGAGTTATCTAACAGAGACAATCGGCAATCAATAAGGTAAGTGAATATACAAGTCAAAACCTAAATTCCATAGGAAATACTGATCGACCAGGTAAGTTCTAGTATTTAAGAATGGTAAGTATGTAATTTAAGTTGCCTTTAGCTATAAGATTTACGAGATAATTGAATAAATCGGGGTGGTGAAGCCACCACGAGGTCCTACAACGCACTTGATGCCAAATTAAGGTACGTACACGCTGTTGCCGATACGCATCGGTACGGGCGGTAGCTGAATGAATTTAAGGGATTTAACAGCAAATTTGACCAGATACAATAAATTAAATGTGGCAAAAGATGTCATACAGTGCTTTTCCAACGATTTGGCTAGGTACTTTACCGTATCTTCACTGGAAATGCGTCCGAAAGTAGAAACGTGGTAGGTGGAAGACGGTCCCGCGGGCGTCTTTAGGATGAGAAATATTGCGGGTAGATTCGCGAAATCGTGCAAAATCCAACCGCTGTCGTTAAAGTTCAATAACAAGTCCTTCACTACACAGGGAGATATCCCAACAATCAAGTCTCTCAACCAGCACAAATGGCTTCAAAAACTTACAACCGGCCAACAAAATGAGGCGTTCATGAGTTACGGCGAATCGAAACTGTCGCATCCCGCGCGGGGAGGGTTGATGCTCCCCTCCTCACCCATCCTCCTCCTCGTCCGCCCTCCCCATCACCACTCCTACCTCCTCGAAGGCCGCGGGCGACAGATCTGCCGCGTCTTTACGAATTTGCGGCTTACAGAACCCCTCCTTTCTCCGGGAGCCGTCGTCCTCGACGGTAACATCTTTAGCAGCCACGCCGGGTATGGGTCGTCCGGGGTACCACCGAGTGAACTCCAACTCGTACCGGGTACGCCAACAGTGACTGCAAGTGGGGGCCACCCCTGCGTGCGGCGGACTGCAGTGATCTGTCAACCGCCCCCGCCTGTACCTCTTCAGAAGCCTCTCACAAAAGGCCTTACAGGAGGCACATTGAAAGCCTCTCATTACAGTGGACTGTCTCAGGCAAATTGGACAGAGGGCTCGCCTCCCGGACCCCTTTTGGTATTCGCGGCACTGTTGGATCGTTTCACAGCCGATGCTGGTACGCTGGTGAAAACCCAGGTTATGGAGAGTCTTGCGGACAGATGAAGAGGCCGAAGTGGGTACGGAGTACTCCGGGTCGTGTTCATCACTGTCGTTGTTGGTATCCTCTCCAAAGGTATCCATTTCTTCCTCCTCTATTGACCGCGGTTTGGAGTTCCTCCGACTCTCCATCTCCTGCTTGGTTTACAAAAACATTTCCAGGTTAGTATTGTTTGGCGATGTTTAGATCCTTCTTGTACCTCATCGTTTCCTACCTATTCACTGTATGACTGCCACTAATTTTCCTATTATGTTTTCTTTCAGGTCTATTCCTACTGTCACCATCTACGGGTCTCCACTTAAAGGTAAGTTATTCTACGTTCATATACAATGACAGATTTTTTTTTTTTTTTTTTTTTTTTTTTTTGTTTGTTACAGGTATTCTTTAGCCACCGTACCCGCCCCACATCACCCCGTACCCTGCACGAACCCCAGCCAGCACCCCTTTTTCATGCAAATTTTTGTATTCACAAGGCGGACGAGGTCGCAGGAAATACGCCCCTCCGCCCATGCTTGCCTCGCTCTCCCCTCCATTTCCGTTGTATCCGGGGTATACGCTGGGTTCCCGGCGATTGCATCTGCCATACCTTCGTCCGACTCATCCGGCTCCATCTTGATTTGGGGATCAGCCTCCTTGTTCCAGGCGTCGTTCAGCTCCCAATCTCGTTCACGTTCTAGAGGTACCTCGGATACCCGTACCTCCGGCATGTTCCCCATTTCCAGCTCCTCCAGCACGGCATCATCCGGTACGTCATTTATCATGGCAGGCTTCAGTCTATTTATATGCACGACCTGCTGCCTGGCTCCCAACAAGTCATGAATCTCATAATTCACTGCCGTGATTACCCTCTTCACCCTCCAGGGCCCCGACCACGGGCTACAGAATTTCTGGCATTCTCCGGGGGGTAACTGCATTTGCTTTAAATACACCCGGTCCCCTTCCCGGTACTGTCTCGTATTTCGTCGTCGATTTATGCGATCCGCCTGTTCGGTGTCAATGACATGCTCAGCATCCAGGTGACATCCCTCCGGATCAGGTTTACTGAAAACTTCCCCGAACTCATGGAGAATTTCTTCCACTCGACCCCACTGTTCCTCGTCCAGGTGTTGCAGCCTAACCCCCAGCTCCGTCCGGGTGTCTGACCGCTCATGATCCCATTGTTTTATTGGTAGCTCCTCCGCACCCTCGCCGGCGTCCATTGGATCGTCACTGAGCACTGCCCCAATTCTCCAAAACTCAATGTCCCCCAGTGGGAGTCGTGCCACCGCGTAGCCCACACTGTCGACCATCCCTTCAATTTCTGAATTGATGTCATCTTCGGGGATTTTGTCAGTCGCCTTCGTGTCTGCACGCGAATCAACCGCAGGCACTTCCGGGCGCGGATGCAAGGTCGGGAGTCTTCCCGCCTAGTCCGTCAATAGGCACATCCATACCTGGTTCAACCACGGGTATCTCCATGTGTGGTACAAGTTTTGACACCTCAGTACCCGGTCCGATGATAGGTACATCCATACCCTGTTCGACCATGGGTACCTCCATGTGTGGTACGAGTCTGGGCACTTCAGTACCCGGCCCGATGGTAGGCACATCCATACCCGGTTCATCCACGGGTACCTCCATGTGTGGTACGAGTTTTGACACCTCAGTACCCGGTCCAATGATAGGTACATCCATACCTTGTTCGACCACGGGTACCTCCATGTGTGGTATGAGTCCGGGCACTTCAGTAGCCGGCCTGACGGTAGGCACATCCATACCCGGTTCGACCACGGGTACCTCCATATGAGCCACTCTTGACACCTCCCGGCGATTTCCAGTCTCCCGATGCAGTGCCACCATCGCTTCTCGCTTATCTGGGCAGATTAGTAATGGGACCTTCTTCATAAGATCCAGACCAAACAGGTCGAACCCGGTCCCCTCCTGAGAAAACACCAGAAAGGTATGCCTGGTCACAGTCCCGCACACCTCCACTGTCAGTTCCTGCTCCCCACAGAAGCCCAGTTGACTCCCATCCGCACCCCACGCCATGGCCTTAGTGGGTTTCAAGGGGGCACCCTTGACCGGCGTCGCCAGCACGGAGATTGCCGCACCTGTATCCACAATCAGCTCCCTAGGTTCCCCCTCCAGGGTGACCTCCAGACGTATCGGCTGTTCCGTTTGGCAGCGTACAATGGGAACATGCCCCATAGGGTACGTACGTGGCTCCCTTTGTCCCACCTGGGTCGCATCCTCAATGGCCGGTACATCCGTACCTCGGGGATGAGAGACCCGGGTCAACAACTTTTTCTTGTGGCAGTCAGTCTCGAGATGCTCCCTTACTCCACAGTAGTCGCAATAAATGGTTTTCTGGGGATTGCTCACACAGTCTACCGGAAAATGTTCCATACTCGCACAAAACATGCAAGGGTACCTTGGCGTTGGTTTAGAGGGAGCTCGTGCCCCCGCCGTAGGTACCCTTCCGTTATTACGCGGGCACCTTGCCGCGAAGTGTCCCGGCATCCCGCATTCGTAACATTTCCTTTCTTCGCGTACCGTGACTGCTGAGATTCCCCACATTGTGTCTTCATCCGAGTCCAATTTGAGTGTCTCTCTCAGTCCTTCTGCTCTCTTCAATGCAGCCTCCAAGGTTTCAGGGGGATTGTTGATTAACAGAGAACCAAGTTCTTTAGGTAGTCCCTTTATGAAAGCCTTCAGGGTTTTTCGCCTTATCCAATTTTGTCTCTGTGGGTCTGTTAAATCCGGCCCCTCCTCCTTAACTGCCGATCTCGCCAGTCGGTGCACTCGCTCCGCGAACTGACGCAGCCCCTCGCCTTGGGCCAATTTTGCCGCACACAAGGACGCAGCCGCCCGTTCCGGGTTCTCCGTTTCGAACCACGCTAGCATCGCCTCTCGCGCCTCATCATATGGGTTGAGCCCCGCATGCGCCTGGGCATTGTCAATTAAAAATTGCTTAGCTGTACCCTTGGCTTTGGCGCGCAACAATCGCATTTTCTTGTTTTGCGTTAGGGTTCCTGCCACATCGTCAAATACTTGGAAGAATGCGGTCACCGGCAACGCCCCAACTTCATCCGGGTCCCAGTTCTCTATTTCCAAAAACATCGAGCGAGGTACATCCGTGTCGGGTACTACCTGTGACGTGTTATTTCGTCCCTTCCCCGCCAGGTCATTGTACGCCCTCATCAACCTCTCAAGTTGACTGAGAACTCCACTCATCTCCGCCTCTCCCGCTCCACTCGAGTGCTGGCCCGGTTCGTTCATTGTAACGGTTCACACAAATACTAATCACCTGAGTATCCCTGCAAGCTTATTCAGACGGATTTATTACAATTTTTCTGAGTTCGTGAAAAGCGTACTCTTCATTAAATCCCCTAAGCTGCCACCAAATCTGTAAGCCGCAAATTGAAAAGGAAATTGTTTAAATTCAATTATTTAAGTTTTTGAAATAAAGAAATTTGAAAACTATGTAGGGTAGCGTGTTTGCCTGATGGGCGTATCCCTTCCAACCTACGACCACAAAATACTTCGTCTGAATCAACCTACACTGGGAGGTACTCAGGGTGCAAATTAACGAACGACAGGTTTAAGAACCATAAACAAATATAATTAAAGGAATTACGTGGTTCCACAAAGTAAGTCAGATAGAAATCAGCAAAGAAATATAGGAACAAAGTAAATGCCACTTCGTGACCAAAAATAAAAGTAGGTATGTATAGAAAAGGTATGGGTATTGGTACCCTGAAATCACACTCAATAAGGCACGTATTGCAGTGACCAACACGGTCACGGAAACCAAAACTAAATTCGATAAAATTAGGAACCAAGAATCTGCGCTCCAGAACTCAATAACAACTTCAAGTGAGTATCTGAAAACAAGGTATGAAACAATCACCTCTACTCCAAGGTAGGTAAGTATCCTGCAACTTCAGGTAAGTTAACTTTAAGAAAATAGTCAGTAAGAAACAGGTAAGTATTAAAATAATAATTATCTGCGATATACGCCGTAGAGTTATCCTAACGAGACAATCGGCAATCAATAAGGTAAGTGAATATACAAGTCAAAACCTAAATTCCATTAGGAAATACGATCGACCAGGTAAGTTCTAGTATTTAAGAATGGTAAGTATGTAATTTAAGTTGCCTTTAGCTATAAGATTTACGAAGATAATTGAATAAATCGGGGTGGTGAAGCCACCACGAGGTCCTACAACGCACTTGATGCCAAATTAAGGTACGTACACGCTGTTCGCAGATACGCATCGGTACGGGCGGTAGCTGAATGAATTTAAGGGATTTAACAGCAAATTTGACCAGATACAATAAATTAAATGTGGCAAAAGATGTCATACAGTGCTTTTCCAACGATTTGGCTAGGTACTTTACCGTATCTTCACTGGAAATGCGTCCGAAAGTAGAAACGTGGTAGGTGGAAGACGGTCCCGCGGGCGTCTTTAGGATGAGAAATATTGCGGGTAGATTCGCGAAATCGTGCAAAATCCAACCGCTGTCGTTAAAGTTCAATAACAAGTCCTTCACTACACAGGGAGATATCCCAACAATCAAGTCTCTCAACCAGCACAAATGGCTTCAAAAACTTACAACCGGCCAACAAAATGAGGCGTTCATGAGTTACGGCGAATCGAAACTGTCGCATCCCGCGCGGGGAGGGTTGATGCTCCCCTCCTCACCCATCCTCCTCCTCGTCCGCCCTCCCCATCACCACTCCTACCTCCTCGAAGGCCGCGGGCGACAGATCTGCCGCGTCTTTACGAATTTGCGGCTTACAGATGTGACCAAAAAGTTCGTTATTCTTTTTTTGAAAGATTTCAGCAGATGTTTTCACGCCAAACGGTAACCTTAAAAATTTAAATCGACCATAAGGAGTTCCAAAACATGTAAATTCAGAGGATTCTTCATCAATTCTTATCTGGTAAAACCCGTCCTTCAAATCTAAACTGCTAAACCATCTTTTACCATTCAAATCGCTCAAAATTTCATCTTGAGTCGGGATTTGATATTTATCATTGATCAATTTTTCATTCAAATTTTTCGGATCAAGACATAAACGTAGTGATTTATTAGGTTTTTCAATTATAACAAGCGGATTCAACCATTCACTAGGACCCTCAACTGGTGCTATAACTCCTGCTTCGGTTGTAATGGTGAATTTTCGTGAACACTACGGTGACCGAGCAAGGTTATTAATTTGATTTTAAAATTCGCCACTACAATGCCCCCGCACTTATACTAGGAGTATCCAAATTTCACTTACCGTGATTTCTATGAGCAGCGGAACCAGTCAGCAGAAAACGACGAAGATGGTGTTGAATAGGTATCCTTTTGGGGATTACCGAAAAATGCCTATCTTTGTCCAACTTGAGCTTTAGTAAGTATTTTCCTTTACGACTTCTTTTATCTTTCCGTTATTGTGTAATAATTTGTACTTTTTATATTTAATAACTTTTCTTTCTTTTTCAGGTTCTTCGAGATCTCAGCAAGTCTAAGGTAAGTACTTCCAAGTTCTGTTTCTACGTTAATGACTCTACTTTGGTTCTCACTACGATTCGCAAGGTAAGTATTCTCAGGTAAGTACCTTTTATGATTCTACTCTGCACCAGGAAATTGATCGGGGAATGTACCAATGATAACCACAAGGTAAGTAAACAAAATGAATCCTGTGTAATTTTCAGGTAAGTATTCAAAGACAAGAAAATAGTAATAATAAAGGAACAATATAACTCGGGACTAAGATACCCTTTTCGAATAATGATATTATACTGACTTTAATTACCGAGGGCCCTGATGGGGATAACCTCCAAGCTTACACTCCACGTGGTGTTTCGAAACTAAAAAGAGAGGGAAGGTGAACATTCGCACGTGGTGTTACGGAACATGAACTTAATGCGTATGATGTTACGGAACATGAACATCTAACACGTGGTGTTTCGTAACATGAAAGGGAATAAGTCCTTTGGACGAAAGAAAATCACTAGAATCAATTTACCTAGGAGGAACAATTTAAGAAAGAGAATTTTACAAGTTTTTAGGTTTACCAGTACTGGGTTTTGAGAGAGAATCCGTTGGGCTTGGTCCGTTTGAGATGCTAGGGTCGGCCGTTGGTTACTTGAATCTTCAGGAGGGCGCAATCGTACACTGATAGACTCGCAGTTAACTTCAGGTTTCCAAATGTTCAGTTTACAGATGTCACACAGACTTTTCCACACAGAGTTTTCACACAGAATTTCCACACAGAGTTTCCACACAGACTTTTCACACAGAGAGATGGGGTGAGAGGCTCGATCAAGACACGTCTGAGGGGTAGGCGGCCGTTCTCCCCCAGTCGCGTCCTCCCCCTCCGGATCCTTCCCCCACCCGTTCACTTCCTGGCGCTGACCCGTCCGGTGCTGCCGCCTGGTGGCGCGCTCCCGACCTCCACCTCCATGCTTTCGGTCTCGCATGGAGGATTCCGCCGAATTTTCAATTTGGGGATCGTCGGTGGCGGAAGCCCCTGTGACGACTCGTCACACTCCTCCTTTCCCCGGAGGCCGATGCCCTCATCGGCTTTACGACGTCCCCCGGGGGTCACGGGTGGCAGTGGCAGCGGCAGGTCTGGCCTTGCCTCGATCAATGCGCATTCGTACCTCCATCGTCGGCAACCGGTACAGTCGGCAGGCCGTGTGTCTCGATGTTCGCGCAGCTTGCAAGGCATTGGGTGGTCTGGATGTCCCATTGGAAATTTCCGGCACTTGGTAATCAGTCGATTCCAGAACGTCTTGCAGCTTTGGCATCTGAAGCCCGTGATGATCCGCTCGTGTTTCCCACAAATTGGGCAGTCACTCAGGAGTAGTCTCGGTGCGACCTCCGGCGTTGCTGTATTATCCTTCTGTGACAGCGGCGAAAACGGTGGTGCCGCCTCTCCTTTGGTGTCAGCGTACTTCTTCTTGGAATGTGGAGGATCCTCGTCTCCAAAGTCCATTCCCGATTCCCGCTCCGAATGCTCTGGGGTTGCGTCGTCATCCCCTGTCGGCGGTGGTCCCTCGGTATAATGAGACTCGTTGAGGTCCTCGACATTACTTTCGTTGTTTGCTGCATCAAGCCTTTCCTGTAGCATTTGGACCTGGTACCTCAGCATGGCCGTATCTCGTGTCGCCGTCAGTGAGTGTTGCTCCAGTGGTGGTATTATGTCCCTTAAGCAGCTTGCCAGTTGCGTAACGCAGCTGGTGACAATCGCCAACTGTCGCGGTCTTCCCCTGACTAGTTGCGCAGCCTCCCCGATGGTGATCATAGCCTCCACAGTCTGGCGGTGTTCCTCGGCCCAGTCTCCTATCTGCCCTACCTGTTCCTCCTGCTTTGTTGTGGACATAGTGGCCTAACCTGGTTCCTCCTCCTGAAACAGAATACGGCCATATTCACCACCTTTGTTACAAAATCATCCAAGTCCACTCTCTCTCCCCTCAGGCTGTCCCCTGGCCCGCCCGGAAACCCTCGGTTGGGTTCGATACCCCCAACTTTGGCGGTTGCCGTCCGAATCCAGACCTCCCCCCCATCCGGCCCGAAACGACTCAACCATCGTCATGGCTCCCTTCCCCGGTACGGATCACAGGTAATCAGTCAACTCTTCAGGTAAGTATATCTCCTTTTTTTTTTTTTTTTATTAACATTTATATTTAAGTATGCATATTATTTAACATTTGTAACATTTATTGTATTAACTCATTAACTATTTTTATTTACAGGTGAACTTCACAACACCGAGCCTATATCGACCCAGGATGTACTCGCACATGGTCCGCGCGTGGTCCTGGTTACGAATCGCGTTCCGGTTCGGTCGGTCGGATCGGGACCCGGGGTTCACTGTTTTTAGTTTCGGCTTGACTCGCCACCCCTGGTTTCCGTCGTCTCCATGGTCGCCTGGTTGTTCCCGGAACAACGTCGAGGAACGTCTCTTCGTCCACCAAGTCCATCCATTCTGACTCGTCGTGCGTCTTCCTTCCTGGACTCGCCTTGTCAGCAACTGTCGGCACCTCAGTCACGGGATCGAGGGTCGTACCTTCGTCCGGTGCATCATTAAGGAATGCAGGTTTCAGTCTGCTCCGGTGGTAACATGTTGCTGTTCCCGGCGAGTTCTCTACATTGCCGTTGATGTCTTGGTTTTGTCCTTGTCCGGTCCGTGGTCCTTTCCAAAATCTTCTCCCTTTGTCCGGCGGAACTGCCGCCCGACTCGCGTACGCTCTTCGCTCATTCGGGGGCCGCGAGCGGCGCCGTCGTCGGCCAATTAACCGATCGCGCGACCGCCAGAGCCTTCGCAGGGCTCCCACCCATCGGCGAACAACGATCAGCGGAACAGCACCGGCTCCAACTCCAACCTCGCCTCTCGCCGCTCCATTGTTGGTCGCCCCGCAGGCTGGCGCCTCACTGGCTGGTTCCTCTTCGGAATCCGGCAGTAGGGGGATCATAGGGTATGGTCGTCCGACCACGGTGGGTGCCGCTCCAACGTCTACCTCACGCGGAACCGGTAGGTCGCGTTCACCTTCCCCTGGGTCGCCGGACAATTCGCGATTTCCCTCCAGGCACTCCCCAGGTTGTGTCCATTCAGGGCTCGCCGAAGGGGCTGCTTGAGGGTGCTCCTGTTGCTGCGGTTGGTCAGCACCTGCGGCTTCTTCCCGCTCCTCGGTCTGGAAGCGTTCCCGATCGTTTGTGTAGTGGGGCTCTCGGCATTCCTCAGGTGGTATCCATTCAGGGCTCACCAAAGGAGCTACTGGGAGATCCTCCTGTCGCTGCGGCTGGTCGGCATCCGCAGCTTCCTCTCGTTCCTTGGTCTGAAAATGCTCCTGGTCGTTTGAGTTATAGGACTCCCCGTCCTCGGTGGTTCGTCCGCTTCCAGGCATTCTTGGAGTCTCCAAAGGAACGTCCTCTGGCATGTGGGTTGGTCCTTGCTGGGGTTTGTCCGTTTCCCTCTCCAATTTCTCCGCCTGCCAATCGGCCGACGGCTGTTCCAGGCTCTGCAGGGCGCCGGGGTCCCGGATCATTTCCCCGACATTTAAGCGTTCCCCGGTTTCAGGGTGATCCATTATTACTGCCCCTGTGTCGGTCTGGATGCTAATTGGAAATTTTTGGAGAAGGTCCAGTCCTAACAAATTTAGGCCGGAATCAGGTCTATCAAGAATGAAAAATACGTGGGTCGTTTGCACCGGCCCGATCTCCACCGAGACCTCCTGCTTCCCACGGAGTGACAACCATTGTCCGTCGGCCCCCCACAATTTCGCGGTGGTCGGTTGGAGTTTCACCCCGGGGATGGGCTCGGACAACGTCGACACAGCAGCGCCGGTATCCAGCACCATCCGGCGGTCCACATCCGCCAACCTTACGAGAACCGACATCATTGGTTCTGTGGCGAGCGCCACTGTCGTTTGGAATGCGATCAATTCATCGCCCTTCACTTCCTCCTCCTGCTGATCAGGTATCGGGGCGGTGATCGCTGCGGCGGGTGCGGAGGTCACCGCTCGACGGGGCACGCCCATCATCATCTTCATTCTGAAGCACTCAGCCTCGATGTGCCCCAGCTTCCCGCAGAATCCACACAAGTTGTCGTTGGCGGGTCCATAAGGGCAATCCGCCGGGTAGTGGTTCGGGTCACCGCAGAAACAACAAGGGAACCGCGGCTTTGGCAAGGTGGACCCCGGAAGTGGGACCTCCGCGGAAGCCCTCCTCCTTGCGCCGGACTCCTCGGTGGCGTTTGATTCCCTCCGGAATTGCCGCGGTTCGGGCACCTGGCTGCAAAATGCCCCACCTCTCCGCATCCGTAGCACTTTCTGGGTTCCTGATTCAGAATCCCCGCTACGTCCCACCTGAGTTCCGGTTCACGATCCTCCCGGTCCGTCTCCTCCCACTCTTCGGCCTTCTCGATCGCGTCCTCTAGGGTCTCGACGGTTCCTCCCCTTAGGAACAGGCTGATTTCTTTATCCACCCCCCGGATAAACGCTCGTAGGGTTTTCTGTTGTACCCATTCGGGTCGCTGTTCTAGAGGGAGGTTCTCCTCTGCCTCGACCGCGCATGCCGCGAGCGTCAACAAGCGTTCCGCGTATTTCCGGAGGGGCTCACCTGCTTGTCTCTTTGTGGTCCAGAGTTTGATGTTTGCTTGTTCGGGGTTTTCTTTTCCGTACCACCGGAGGATTCGAGCTTTCAGGCGGTCGTAGGGCTCCTCGCCTGTGGCTTCCGTCAGGAACCGTTTGACTCCTCCCTTCAGTCGTGCTCTCAGGAACTGAACCTTTTGTGCCTGGGATAGGTTGGTGGTGGCCTGCTCTACCTCGGAAAAGAACTGTTGCGCCGAAATGCATCCCGTTTCGTCGGGATTCCATACGTCCACCTCCATGAATAACGATCTCGGAAGTCCGGCACCCTGCTCTTCGGGTTTTGGGACTCCCTTTTGTGAGGCAAAGAAATTCCCCATCTGCGCCATTGCAGTGGTGACGGCTTCCATCATCTCGAGGGATATCGTTGTTGCGTCTCCTCCGTTGGCCATGGTGTACAATTTCAATGGATGTGAATTGGTAACGCGGAAAAATTGGTTGGATATGAACAAAAAGAACAGTTCACTTGTCACAGGTCGGTGTTTACGAAACGTTTGGTTTCGCGATTGGTCTAGGATATACGAGTGTGTGAGGAACAGTTGTTCCGTAACAGTTCACGGACCCGGAACGGTGGTTCCGAACCGATAACAAGACTTGGGTTGGACTGTTCCGACCCAGGAACAAGTTTTTGTACTTGTCCGAGTTTCGGTACCAGTTCGTTTCGAATCGTTCCTTTTGACTCAGGAACGACGGTTCTCGGAACGTGTTTACGTTACGAAACCCGCCGACTCGAAACCCGGTGTTACGGGTCGTTGATCCGAAACCCGGCGATCCGCCCGAGAGTCGCTCTGAAACGGTTTGGTCCAGAACTTCTGGAACCCACGAGAAGATCGACCCGGATCGTCCGAACAGTGAGGATCCGGAACGCGACGGTTCGCCCGAAAGTTTCGCGGGAGAATGCCGCAGGAACAACCTGATTCTCGCTCGTTCACTCACACTCTTGTCACTCCGCTCACGGGTGGTTTTATGTCTACGGCCGTATTCCTTGTTTTTACAGAAAAACAACGTACTAGGCTCGTAATTTCCTTCCAATATATACAAGACAACAAGATCAATACCTATGCAATGTGGATTTGAGTCAATAGAAATGATATTCCTATGGTACTTTGATCAATCTCCTGGGCGGTCCTCTACTAGTTAAGTGCAGGGCGAACTGAAGGTTCGTGATAGTCGAAACTTATCAAAATCACACCGCGTGCCACCAAATTGTAATGGTGAATTTTCGTGAACACTACGGTGACCGAGCAAGGTTATTAATTTGATTTTAAAATTCGCCACTACAATGCCCCCGCACTTATACTAGGAGTATCCAAATTTCACTTACCGTGATTTCTATGAGCAGCGGAACCAGTCAGCAGAAAACGACGAAGATGGTGTTGAATAGGTATCCTTTTGGGGATTACCGAAAAATGCCTATCTTTGTCCAACTTGAGCTTAGTAAGTATTTTCCTTTACGACTTCTTTTATCTTTCCGTTATTGTGTAATAATTTGTACTTTTTATATTTAATAACTTTTCTTTCTTTTTCAGGTTCTTCGAGATCTCAGCAAGTCTAAGGTAAGTACTTCCAAGTTCTGTTTCTACGTTAATGACTCTACTTTGGTTCTCACTACGATTCGCAAGGTAAGTATTCTCAGGTAAGTACCTTTTATGATTCTACTCTGCACCAGGAAATTGATCGGGGAATGTACCAATGATAACCACAAGGTAAGTAAACAAAATAAATCCTGTATAATTTTCAGGGTAAGTATTCAAAGACAGAAAATAGTAATAATAAAGGAACAATATAACTCGGGACTAAGATACCCTTTTCGAATAATGATATTATACTGACTTTAATTACCGAGGGCCCTGATGGGGATAACCTCCAAGCTTACAATCCACGTGGTGTTTCGAAACTAAAAAGAGAGGGAAGGTGAACATTCGCACGTGGTGTTACGGAACATGAACTTAATGCGTATGATGTTACGGAACATGAAAATCTAACACGTGGTGTTTCGTAACATGAAAGGGAATAAGTCCTTTGGACGAAAGAAAATCACTAGAATCAATTACCTAGGAGGAAACAATTTAAGAAGAGAATTTTACAAGTTTTTAGATTTACCAGTACTGGGTTTTGAGAGAGAATCCGTTGGGCTTGGTCCGTTTGAGATGCTAGGGTCGGCCGTTGGTACTTGAATCTTCAGGAGGGCGCAATCGTACACTGATAGACTCGCAGTTAACTTCAGGTTTCCAAATGTTCAGTTTACAGATGTCACACAGACTTTTTCCACACAGAGTTTTCACACAGAATTTCCACACAGAGTTTCCACACAGACTTTTCACACAGAGAGATGGGGTGAGAGGCTCGATCAAGACACGTCTGAGGGGTAGGCGGCCGTTCTCCCCCAGTCGCGTCCTCCCCCTCCGGATCCTTCCCCCACCCGTTCACTTCCTGGCGCTGACCCGTCGGTGCTGCCGCCTGGTGGCGCGCTCCCGACCTCCACCTCCATGCTTTCGGTCTCGCATGGAGGATTCCGCCGAATTTTCAATTTGGGGATCGTCGGTGGCGGGGAAGCCCCTGTGACGACTCGTCACAAC
>CM019178.2:54581726-54641069 GCA_009739505.2 Apolygus lucorum | reverse complement strand
AAATTGGCAGTCTTATGATCGTGTTGAAATGTGATTAAAATTCATCTTAAAATTTGATAGTCGAACTAGGTTAGACTGGCTTGGTTAAAACTTGAAGTTTTTTTAGGACCTGACCGAGACTGGTTTTCTTTAATCTATCTGTCGGCGGTCTATCGATCCATCAGGTCAGATCAGATAAACATGCAGACTTCTGGGAGTTTCGAAATTCTATTGGAAGAGAAGATGGGGGAAAATGGGGCTTATCTATCTGTCATCAAGAAATGTGTATCAATAGTAATAGAAACCGCCCCCCTCAGTCATAATGATTAGGATTCCTAGTTAAGTTTTTAGTTAAATCCTTAAGTTCAGAATCCTATGTATGAGCCTTGGCTTCGTATTCTTGATGGAAGAGAAATGGTGTTAGAATTGTATGGAATTATAAATATAATGTACAAGTTTTGTGAGTCCCAATAGTCGAGATTGACCACTGCATATCCTCTGCTTCTAAAACTCCCTCAATGTAAAATTCAACCCTAAATAAACATTTAAATTTGAAATTGGGCCTTTTTTCGGTCCTGAATAAATGTGAAGATTCACGATGCCCAGTAGAGAATTTTCTGATCAAAATTATAAATGGAAGAATATCCTCTGCTTCTAAAACTCCCTCAATGTAAAATTCAACCCTAAATAAACATTTAAATTTGAAATTGGGCCTTTTTTCGGTCCTGAATAAATGTGAAGATTCACGATGCCCAGTAGAGAATTTTCTGATCAAATTATAAATGGAAGAATATCCTCTGCTTCTAAAACTCCCTCAATGTAAATTTCAACCCTAAATAAACATTTAAATTTGAAATTGGGCCTTTTTTCGGTCCTAAATAAATGTGAAGATTCACGATGCCCAGTAGAGAATTTTCTGATCAAAATTATAAATGGAAGAAGAGCGCACGATGTATTTCCCTACGTAGGCACCAAAACATATACAATGACTTATTATAAGCGCTGTACAGTAGTTACATAACCATTTTAAGGTATTTTGTACGAAAGCACCTACTTCTCCACGACCTTCCACCTGATCCAGTGACTTGTGGATGTCCCGAGCGGCCCTCTTCTGCTTTCTGGAGTTTCTGCAGGCCCATGATCACACGCGCCCCTGCAATCAATCCAAATTAACTCAAATCAACTTTTTACCAAATAGTTTTGACATGGATATGTCTTAGTTCTGGGGGTCATTCCAAAATTTCGACACACAAAACAATGCAACGTTTTTTTTTTTCTGATGCTGTTCATGGAAGCTGAAATTTGAGAGGCAGGGTCAATAGATACATACTTCTATGTATGTCAATGGAGATGCTGAAGGCGCCTAGTGGTCACTGATCAGCTGAGTGAGCTCATCATTTGAATTGCCATCATAAGACATATCCATGTACAGATGTATCTGCATGCAGTGTAGATTTCCCCTCACTTTCGGAAAACACTCGCAAAAAAATAGGGTCTTACGAAATCGAAATTTTTTTCTCTATTGAGAGATTTTCGAAGGTTTTGGTCAAGGGGGAAAACCATTTTCCACGAGTTCCATTGCTGTTAACTAACTGTAGAGGATAGGTAAACGTGATTTTTTCAACTACCATCTCCTAGTTCCAAATAGCCCCAAAACGCTAAATTTGGGCGATTGGGATTGAATGACGCTCTTACGTGACGGAAACCTCCAAACAAAAAATTTTCTTTCGAACGGGCTTATATCCACTTGGGATTTTTTTGTGGGAAATTGGGAAAAACCTAATTTAAGCTGCTAATTGTCAGCTTTCCAACGGTATATACATTTTTCTTTTTAAAATTCAAATTAGAAGAGCAAATCAAGGTTTAATGCAAGAAAACGCGATTTTTACTGGAAAATCGAGTGTTTTACGGGGTGTCACCCTCGATCTCAAAGTGACTTGACGAGTTTGTTATCATTTCCCATGTAGTTTTTCACGCTGAATCCAGTGGTGATACTTTCGAAAAATTCTGACTGCTAAAATGTGGATTTTTCGAAGAATATCTTCATTCAAATTTATGCGTATTTAAGCATTATTCGTAGATATGGTAGTGAGCATAAAGTAACACCTTTCTACTCAATAAAAACATCAATCAGCTTGAAAGTTGATGTTTTATTGAGTAAAAAATGGGTTGCTTTATGCTCACTTTCTAGCAGTCATGATTATTCGGAAGTATCACCGTTGGATTCAGCGTGAAAAACTACCTGGAAAATCATAACAAAATCGTCAAGTCACTTTGAGATCGAGGGTGACCATACACTTTTTCTTGCATTCAAACTTGATTTACTCTTCCAATTTGAATTTTAAGAAGGAAAAATTGATATACCGTTGGAAAGCTGACAATTTGAGCATGTTTTTCCCGAAAAGCACCCATCAAAATGGGCGAGCGTTCATAGTGAAAACGTTGAAAAGAGAAAATCAAATTTCGAAAAAAATTTAAAGTTTTCTTTTTGACTAACTTTTTTAAAAATGGTTTATAGGTTAAAAAATTTGGTTTTACACTAGGTAGCTTGAAAATGTAACGCTCTTTCCAACGATATCCTTAAATTTGAAATTACTTGGTAAATAACAGGGATTATGGGAGTTTTATGACAGGTTATGACGTAGGGTCGAAAACGCGAAAAAAAAACTTTGAAAAGGAAAAAAAGGCATTTTGAATGGGTTAAGAAAAAATGGCTAGGAGACATTTTTTGTTGCGAATTAGTTGTAGATTTGATCTCCGAAGTTGTGCCCTTCTTGAGTGTGGACACCCTGTAGCAGAGATGGGCGAATTCTTATTCATAAATACGAATATGAATACAAATCATACCTGCGATTTTATGATTATGAATACGTCTACAGGTATGAATATGAATACGAATACAATCGTATTCACACTTTGAATACGATTTTCCCCCGTATTCGTATTTTGAATACGATTTTATGATTTGTTCTATAATTTCTCTAAAAACCGATTTTTTAAAAACAATTTTCCCTGAAAATCATACTTTTTATGATTTTTTTTCTCGAACTCTCGACATATTTATGACCTAACATTGTCAAAATAATCAATCAAAATTCAAAACGCTCACAAATTCTTATAGGATTTTTCACGCAGAACCGAATGATACCAACCCCAGGTCGCAACGACCAACCGAATAGAAAGTACGACGAAATTTCCGCTGAAAATTGTATTTTTTTTCAATAATTTGCACTGAAAATCATAAAAATGTTATGATTTTTACCATAAAAAAATGTATGATTTTCAGAGAAAATCGTAAAAAAAAATAATTTTTAGGGAAATCATAGAAAAAATTATAAAATCGTATTCAAAATACGAATACGGGAGAAAATCGTATTCAAAGTGTGAATAGGATTGTATTCGTATTCGTATTCATATTCATACCTGTATTCGTATTCATAATCATAAAATCGCGGATATGAATTGTATTCATAATCGTATTTATTAATAAGAATTCGCCCATCTCTGCCCTGTAGAGTCCGAACAATGCTAATATAAGGAAAAAAGCCTGAAGGTTGACTACCTTATGCCTGATTCTGCTGAAGAAATCCACTTACCTCTCCTGGCAAATTCTTCTACAGTGACTTTTCCGATGCCGGTGTTACAGCCGGTCACAATAGCCGTTTTTCCGTCGAGTCGAGCGTCGCTGCGACATTTCCCGTTCCAGAAGAACCCCATAGTGGCTTGAGAAGGTAGGAAGACAAATCAATAATTGATTATCAATAATTAATTAATCAATAATAATCAATAATAATCAATCAATAATAATTATCAATAATTATTATTGATAATATTGAGTGGATTGTACCTACAGTTAGTTGTTACCAGCAAACATTGAATATTGAACAGTCACTATCAGAGAGACAGATTCAGTGAGTAGAGAAATTTCTGGAACACGCCATATAACTTTTCAAGATCTGAAACTGACTCCTTGACCAGGGTTAAGTATAATATCAACTGAAGAGGCCCGAAATCCGACTTAGAGCTTCGACTGGTATCCACTGCTCCAACCAAAGGAGAAGCTCGGACTGTAACTGGTTTTCAAAAGCCCACGAATTTCATTGATCTTGGAACCTGAGTAGGGCTGTCATTGAGCGAATTAGAAACCATTATGGGAGCCTAGGCATTGAGAGCGTGTTCAATGCCAGAACCTCTACTTTAGGGAGGTGGTAAACTTCGAAGGCGGACAAGGTACCTGGGAGTCTTCCAAAACGTCCTTGCACGAATCAGGCTTGGGTCCGAGAAGAATAATTGTCTTTCAAGAATCGTCTAGTCACTGAATCTCACGCGGAGCTGTAATGCGTGCAGCCTTCAGGAATACGAGTACCTACCTAGTACGAATTAAGTCTCTTGCGACGAGATTATGGAAAACCATTTTAATAAAAAACGGAGTTTGGGAGAACGTTGTCTATTTCCACGAAAATAATGAATTAAAAGTTAAATCCGTTTCGACGGTTAGGTCATCATCAGTAACAAACAATAACTGTTTGTTATTTCGGTTGTTACTTTGTTACTACGTTGTTGTTATTGTTTGTTGCTGATGATGACCTAACCGTTGAAATCGATTTAACTTGTAATTCATTATTTTCGTGGGAATAGACAACTTTCTTCCAAACTCCGTTGTTTACCTACCAAGTAGTTTAGTAACTAGTAGTTTTGTTGCAATCTGTATTGCAGTATGGCATAATAGCTTGGGGGGGAATGTATTCCCACCCATATAAATAAGTTACATGTTCGGCAGAAAATTATCATAAAAATGATGTTGTCATTACCGCGTAGGACCCCCATCCAAGACCTATTTGATATTGCTAAGGTATTTACTATTAGACAACTTTATGTGAAAAACCTACTATTGCAATTCTTTAGGACACCCAACATAATTGAAGTTTCTCGAAGGGATCCGAAATACGATACTAGATATGCCGTCGCAAGTAATGTAGTTGGCCCTAGACCTAGACTGGCTCTGACAACGCACAGCCCGATCTTCATTCTATATATATGTTACATAGAGAAATTGTTTGTAGCATGAAAAGTTCCCAGAAGTTCACTAGACCAAAATACAAAAAGCAAGTGTTAAGTTGGCTAGTTACAGAAGGAGGCTTTAAATGCGAAAGGCTTTTAAGCAGCGTATATGTATAGGAGATTATTAAAGCTTAGAGATGATTAAAGTTGAGGAATATTAAAGTAAGTTAGTATATGTTAGAGATTATCAAAATGCGTCCTTTTTCTGGCCAATCATGTATTGTTTAGTAATTTACTTATGGCTGTATTGTATAATAGACATCAATTTATTCACCTTATATGGAGCGATTTTGCAAAGATCCTACCCTACAACACGGGCCAACCGTAACGTCGGGTAGGAAATCTGAGCAAATCGCATCCCTTCATGCAATTATATTATTGTAAAAGTGTACAAAATGGGGATAATAAACATATCTATCTATCTAGTAGGTTCACTTTTATTTCAAGAGCCAATTTTTTGCAACTAGTGCAAAGCTATTTTTGTAAATTCATTTGAATGTATTCACAGAGTAAAAAACGTCTGCCAAGTGGGCGTGACACATAGCTTCCTCGTATCTATAACCCGATTGTATAGATGATCCGATGCACAGTAGATGCAAAACATCGATCTCTAAGTACCCTCTTAGGGGACCATCAACACGCTAATCTGAACAATCCTGAGAAATTTTTCGAAATCGGATGGAAAATGTAGAAGTTATGGACGTTACAAGGAATTCACGTTTGCGCATGCGCAGTGGCTACTATCAGTCCGAAGGTGGTGATTTTCATAGGGGACCATCCACACGCCAATCTGAACAATCCTAGAAAATTTCATCAAATTCGGATGAAAAATGTAAGTGTTATGGCTATTGGGTCATTTTCCTAGAAAGGGCCAATCGTTGTCCAGAGAACATTCCGAATGCCTATGCCTATTCCGAATGCCTATTTATGATTTAGGCGTTTAAAAAAAATTCTCCATAAACTATCTACTTTGTTCTACGATATGGTTACACTTCAGCAGAACAGCACTAGAATGCGGGAAAAGCTGAAAAACTTAAGTGCCACCCAGGAACTTGCATCTTTCATCTGCCACTGATGGTGGCAGATAACAGACCTTTTGGACAGATGAAAGACTGTTTTCAAGTTGTTAACGATTTAATTTGAATTTCCCGTTGCAATTAAAAAACTTTACTTTTTTCGACCCCAAAACTGTATTTAGCAACCGTAAAAATCCCCTGGGTACCAAGTTTTGGCTCGAAAAACCGATAAATTGAGATTACTTGGTTACTTTCGGAGGTTCTACGTTGCTATCAGAAAAACCGTGTTCCACGTTGGTTTAACCCTTTTCTGCACCTGCGTCCCGCCCTGGTTCAATTTTTGGAATAACTCCCAGTTCTCGCTCCTCATGGAGATGGGCTTCCGAGTATTCTCCTTTACGCGGAAACCACGCCAATAAGTTTATTTCGATAGGTTTTCTTCTTTAATTTTTAATTAATTAATTAAGCATCCCACTGTGTGTTTTTTCGTCGAAATTCAATCAGTATGGTGTGAGGTTAATCCCTGATTTTTGGCAGAACTTGAGTCGAACTTTGAGTTTTCTGAAATCTTGGGATACCGATTGTCCCTTTCTAGGAAAATGACCCTATTACGTTTGCGCGTGCGCAGAGGCTACTGTGAATTTTAAGGCCTTGATTTTCAGTGGGGACCATCTACAACTTGATCCGCATAATCCCTGAAAATTTTATCGAAATCTAATGAAAAATGTGGAAGTTATGGCTGTTATAAGGAATTATCGTTTGCGCATGCGCAGTGACTACTATCAGTCCGGGGGTGGTGATTTTCATAGGGGACCGTCTACACGCCAACCCGCACAATCCCTGAAAATTTCATCGAAATCGGACAATAACTTCGTATATTTATGCCGGTTACAAGGAATTCATGACAGACACACAGACAGATACGGAACCAAAATTGTTCAAAAAAGTCTGAAACGTAAAACGCGATAAAAATTTGCGTAAAATTTTGATTTTGGACAACTTTTTGTTTCAACCTTGAAAAGTGAAAACAAAGCTCCCGCTACCTTGGTCGACTCGGAAGCAAAATACGTATATTCTAAAGAGACGTTCAAATTTCTTTTTAGTTGGAGATCCGTGATTACTAGAATATTACCGTAAAACGACGTATACAATTCGAAAAACGGCCTTCTACTAATCAACTTGAGAAACCAGAATTTTGCACTCCGAACAACTTCTTGATTTGATACTGGCAAACCTTGTTACATGGAATCGGGATGAAGACGATTCAAGAAGGTTCATTGAAGAAGACATCAAATGGTGTTGAGCAACTGCCGTGCTAAGCCAGAAAGTCGTAACGTGAAAATTTGACCAAATTGGGTTATTGGAGGTTTTGGGGGTCGATTTCTATCAATTTTCGGAGTTTTAGAGTCGTATCTCTATTAGAAATGCGTCAAACAAGCCTCCCGACTTTTGCGTTAAGGCGTGTTAACTTGATTTTGCTAAGAAACTAGTATCAGAGCGATTCAGAAGAAGAAAACTCGTATCTTGACACTGATACGGGAATCTACATATTTCGAAGATACGACTTCTTGCATTAAATCGGCATGATACGACTTTTTGCCTTTTTGCTTTTTCTTATACTCTGAACAGAGATATGAAATACGATTGACTTTGAGCCAAGTAGGATGACAAAATAATCAATGTGAAATGGTTTCTTGAATTAAAATGTTAATTCAAATGAATAAATGTTTCAAGAATTAAAATGAACAGAATAATCGTAACTTCGGGTTTACGAGAGCGAAATCTCGTATCATCGTTTTTTGACAATTTACACTCAAAATGTTTAATTTTGACTTCAGAAATCGATTCGGCTACTAATTTTTGTTTTAAGAAAAACCTATACTTGTGGTAAAAGGAGGAAAAATAATCCCACGAAAGAATTATTTCGCCACGAAACCTATTAGGTCGTTTTCCCGAAAGTTGGGTGAAGTCAAGATACGACTTTCTGGCTTAGCACGGCAGAATATTCATAACAATATTTTTGGATTGGGTACAGCTATATTACTCGTATATTGGTATTTCGTCTGAGGAACAGTTTCACCAACCTTAAATGCAGAATATATCACTATATTCGTATACGTTTTTTGTGGTAAAAACATGTTTAAAATATCACTAGTTTGCAGGGTGTAGGTGTGTATGAAAACACTAGAGTAGGGCACCAAGTTGGCGATAAATAAACGAGAATGGCTGTTGATTTCCATTTTCAAATCATTTATTAACAACATGAATTCGATTGGTTGTTTAAAACCTGGAATCCTAGGAATTAATCCCATGAAAACCTAGCAGTGGCGGCTGGTCAGGGTAGGCAAGGTAGGCACCGCCTAACCTGCAATCTATACTTAAAAAACGCTTAATTGAAAAAAAAAATTTTAATTAAAAAAATAAAAATAAATAAAATTTTTGAAAAAAAGTTGAGTTTTCTTTTCTACATTAAATTAATTATTCTTCGAAGTTGCTGAGTAATGGTTATAGAACTCAATCTCACTTTGCTCAATGGGAAATAAAGTCAACTTGAAAGTGGAATGAACCAGCAGAAAGGAACCGTTCTATGAACCAGCAGAAAGGAACCGTTCTATGAACTACACCCCCCTTCCCCCCGCCATAAGAGCGAGGAACAAAGGCTCCTTAGGCGAAAGCGCGTTTTCGCCTGACATGCCATTCATCAGAAAAAGAATCCATTGATAAAGAATAGGCTAAGATAGACGATCCCCTCCCACTAGTTAGGCGATGGGAGCTTGGAGGGGAGTTTCGCCTTTCGCATTTCCCCGATTTCGCCCTCCCCTCTAAGCCACCCGTGTTAACTTCTCCCAGAGTTGACAACCCTACTGATAAATCCGTATATCTACGAATTTTTGGTTCTCATCCCAAATAACCGATTTTTCATCAAAATCGAGGGATTTTTTGACTTGATTCATTTTTGAACTCTCGAGCTTTGTATAGTATTTATAAAACGTAAGGATTTTCACTCTTAATCTCGGATTTTTCAAGGGTTAATTAGGCTTGAGTATGGAGAAATCTACCCATAGGGTTGGCAACTCTGTACTTCATGCCTTCTTCGTATTTACCCTTCCCCTCCTTTCTTATCAGAACTCGGTCTGAACTTTTTGCCCTTTGCCTTCGACTGTTTACCTTCCGTTTTAATTTTCTCGGTGGCATTCGCGTTTGTGATCGTGATATCGTGATGGATGTTATTTTAGCCCTGCTTGATCAGCCATTCTCGCGATGGAAAGAAGAAGATAAGCAAATCTTGGTGAGAAATGGACGGCCAATTCCGCAGGTTAATTTATCTAGTAACGACCACAAACAAGGTAAAACCTATACTCGTACTTTCACTAGATCCTGGCTCGATAAATACAAATGGATTTGTATAAGTTCTTCCAAAAATGCATTATTCTGTTGGCCGTGTTTATTGCTGAATAATTGTAAAAGTCCGTGGAATTCTTGTGGCTATTCTGACCTCAAAAATGTATCTACTGCCATAAAAAAACACAATGACTCGAAAGATCATTTAGGTGCCACAGTTTTTCTGAAAAGACTCGAAAATAACTGTTCAACCGTTGCCGAAATGCTTGATGTCCATCATAAAATCAGCAAGGCTGCATTTAATGATAAAGTTAGTCTGAATCGTAGGGTAATGGCAAATATAATAGACACAGTTATTCTTCTTGGAAAAAACTGAGCAGCCTTTCAGGGGTCATGATGAATCAACAACATCTTTGAACAAAGGTAATTACGTTGAGACATTACAAACTCTTATTGATCACAATTCAGCTGATGTGAAAATTCATTACAATTCTATGAAGTCCATTTTTTCTGGAAATTCCAAAACTATACAGAATGAAATTATTGAAGTTTTAAACACAGTCTTGCAGGAATCAATAACATGTGCTATTGATGGGGCTCCATTCTTTTCTATTCAAGTAGATGACACTACTGATATCACCCAAAAATGCCAATGTACCATGATTGTTAGATTCGTTAATCCTATTGGTGAAATTGTTGAACATTTTCTGGGCTTCGTTGATGTTAGTACAGGCCGAGATGCTCAGAGTATGTTTGTACATCTCAACAATCAACTTTCGAAGTACAGTTATAAGGATAAGCTTGTTGCCCAGTGTTACGACGGTGCTAGTGTGATGTCTGGTCATCTGAATGGTCTGCAGAGTAAAGTGAAAGAAGTTGTCCCACAAGCATTGTTTGTTCACTGCTATGCTCATCGACTTAATCTCGTACTTCAAGACAGCTGTAAAGGAATTCGCGAATGCCGTATATTTTTTGCTACCCTTTCTGGAATTTCCACTTATTTTCATGGTTCGTCAACAAGGACACAGGTAGTTGATAGAATTGTTGGCAGGAGAGTACCACAAGTCGGAGCGACCAGGTGGTGCTCTAGGTCCAGAGTCATATCATTGATAACATCAGAGTGGGAAAGTTTCATACTAGTTTTTCAGGAATTAATCCAAGATCCGTCCTCCACGAATGAAACCACTCTTGGAGCAGATGGATTTTTGGGAAAATTTAATGATTTTGATTTTGCATTTATGGCACAAATTTTCAATGACATATTCATCCATACTGATATTCTTTTTGATGTGCTTCAGAAAAAATCTCTGGATGTCACGTACTGTTTGAGAAAAATTAATGAAACCAAAATTTTGATTGAAATTAAGAGAAGTGAAGACCATTTTCAAAAATTCTATGACCTGATATCTCAAACCTTAGATATTCCTTGCAAAAGAGGAGTGTCAAATCCAGAATCGCATAAATTTAATTTAAAACGTTTATATTTTGAAATTATTGATTTTATTACCTCTCAAATATCTTTAAGGTTTGGTGATATGAATAAGCTGAAGTTTTTTGAATTGGCAGATACTTCCTCTTTTTCAAAATACTGTGATAACTTCCCTTCTGACGCATTGAAAGCACTTAGCACTGCCTATCCTTCTTTATTCTTAGATCTAACTAAATTGAAAAATGAGTTATCATTCATCTATCACGATAAAGACATGAACAAACTGTCCCCACAAAATATTCTGAAATATCTGGTTGAAAAGGATTTACAAGGCGTACTTAGCGAGGGTCACAAATTCTTTTCATTGATTTTAACAATACCATCTTCCTCGTCGTCCGCAGAGCGAAGCTTCTCATGCTTGAAACGGGTAAAAACGTATTTGAGAAATACGATGGGCCAAGAAAGACTTAGTGCATTGGCGACGTTTTCCATAGAAAAGAGATTATTGATGGATTTAAAAGCGAATGGGGCTCTTCATGAAGTAGTTATAGAGAATTATGCTAATCTTAAAGACAGAAAGATAGATCTCATCTTCAAACTCTAGTCATGAAGTAGTTATAGAGAAGTATGCCTATCTTAAAGGCAGAAAGATTGATCTCATCTTCTAACTCTAGTCATGAAGTAGTTATAGAGAAGTATGCCTATCTTAAAGATTGGAAGATTGGACTCATCTACTAACAAAGCCTGTAGGACAACGCCTCTCTTGTAGGATGGGTGCTACCACATATATATGTCGAGTTGGAGATGTCAGGATGTCGAGAAAATTCACTGGATTAAATTTATACGAATTTATTTTGAGCGCACAGTCAATTACACTTAGTAGAGATCTGAGAGTGAAGTGATTTACGAGGCGGCGCCTGGGGTCCTTTTATACCTTCGCTTAATTTGTCTAGCCCCTTCGATACCCTTCTCCGCCTTTCAGGATAGTACGGGAACATTGCGTCGTTGTATCCGACACGGCCTTCCTGACAGTGAACCGTGGCCTCACGGTTCATAGGCGAGAGAGAGTTAGTACAAAAATGGAGAAGAATTTATGGAATACGATTAAATTGTAGGCACTAACCAAGAACAAGTGTGTACCTATGCAAAATAAGATAATGAAAGATTCTTGTCGTCTATAGGTACATTCTTCCGTAACCTTAGAATACATTTGATGTAGGTACACATTGATTTAATAATACAATTAATCACCTAGTATACCAGTACATTAAAACCTAGGCCTCGTGATCACTTTTACAAAATAAATTCGCTCATATCAATAGGGAAAAACAGGTTAATTGTGATTTCGAACGATTCCATGCTCGATTTGAGCAGGCAAGACCTTTAAAATCTGAAATTTTTAAAATGTTTGCAAATTTTAATTAATGGATTCGTCGTTGATCAGAAGTAACCTGGGAAAAAAAAAATTTTTCCCTATTGATCTCAATCATTATTTCACTGTTATTTCAAACTCATATTTTCTCATATCATCTGATGTTCAAAACACGAATCTTGATAGTCTTGATCATTCTTTAAGAGTCCTTGGGAATCTTGATAACGTGAGGAGTTGTAGTTAATCTGAAACAGAATCATCATCGGAACAGTACAAGTTGACAATTTAATGAGGAAAACTTTTGGGTTTATCCTTCAAACGCAATGTATCATCATGATGAACAGACGGGCAAATTTGAAGTAAATATCGATTCTAATCTCTGCGTACGATTTTAAGCAAAGTTCTCCGGGTTTTTGCGCATAAATTTGACGGTATAATGACGGCTGTCTCTTTTTCAAAGAACTAGGGATCCTCTCCCGTTACCGCACATTAACCGTGTACATTTTTACTGCGATTTTTGACGAACAAGCCGCGGCTCTACACCCTACATCGGATGCAGAACGGAAGATTCTCTTCCTACCGAAGCCAGTCGTGTATTTATTGTCGGGAAGTTTGCTTTTGAAGTAAGGTCGTTTCCATCTCCCTAAAATGACTTTTTCATACCCGCTCTAGGTGCATAGAGGGATAGTAGGTACATCTCCATTACCAATGGGTAACTCCCTGGATAATCCGTATCTACAAATTCCGTGAAACTTGGATCAATATCCTGAGCTGCGCGAAAACTCATTTTACACAACTGCACACTGCACCATGTACAGTCAATTTGACAGATATCCGAAAGACTTATGACTGACCGGTTCGTCCTATGTACCTGTCATTTTCGGTATTGCTCCTACTCGTGATCAGGAACACCCCGGTACAGCCTTCGTCGGGAGCATGCATCGAAATTGTGATGCCCACTGTTGCGTGGAACAACGACAACCATGCAACATCACCTCAGTTAACCAATTCGTGCAAACGAAATTCTCAACCTTCATAGGGAACGCCCAAATAACTAGGATCAAATCCAGTACTCAACTCGGAGGTGGCCATGAACGGATCGGACCCTGTCCACTACAAGCGCCTTGGGATCGGATCCTGTACCGGACGTCGAGTCTTCGATCTTCGCCTAAGGGAAAGGCCCGGAGGCAGTATCCCATACGGGCTAAATCGATTGTACTCATGACATAAAGCATATCCATCGGTACAACTGTCAACACACGAGGAAGAAGACTGTCCTCAGATGGATACCCTCGGTCACTTTCTTCATAGGTCGCGCACCTATCCCATCCAGTTAAGGTTTCTCCGGTTGGCAACCTAGTGATGCGTAATTTTGTTGAAAAATAAAATAAATAAAATAAATAAATTCGTAATAAAGTTTACCACAAGGAATGGTGTCCAAGTGGGACAGGTATGGGTGCACTCCATAGCTCTGTCAACACATGCACTGACCGACTATTGTCTAATCAGACATGCGGAAGCACGACTTTTACAGGTATCCGGCGGATAGCTGCTGAGTCGCGGGATTAGCTAATCCTCTGGGGAAGGACCATGAGTCGTCAGCGTCACAAAGTGCACTTCTCAACCCAAGGGTCATCACCAGCCACTGGACCAGTGATAACCTTACGTCCAAATTTTGGTTGGAGAGTACAGCAAAATGGATTTTACTTTAATTTGAAAATTCAATTTTTGAAATTCAATTTGAATGTCCTGATTCGTCGGATGCCTCTTCGTCCGTGAATTCAGGTAACATGTCACCCAACTTGCGTAGATGCTCGTGTGGGTATTTTAAAATTTTTCCAGTTTCCACATGGGAAATTAAATATCGATCATTCGATAAAACCTCAGTAATACGATAAATGCCTTTGAATTTTTGTCCCAATTTGACATTAATTCGTGGCTCGACCTTACGTAGCACCAGATCTCCTACTTGGAATGGTTTAAACTTTGTCGGGTGTTTACGCTTAAAACGTTCAACCTCTTGTTTTGCAGCTTGATCAATATTCCGAGAAGCGATTTGCCGTATTTCTCTAAGGTTCTCTGAGTGAGATTGTTCTGGTGGCAAATTTGGAAATGATCGATTTTCTCCGATTAATAGTTCGATAGGGGCAAATCCCGTTGTTCTATTCACCGTCGAATTCAAAATTGACTGAATTTCTGGGGTAAGATTTTTGATCGACTTCTTATTAAGAGTGGTTGCAGTCGTTAGTAAATTGGTAATAGTAGCCATTATTCGTTCTACTTGAGCGTTTCCACGAGGAGCACCGGTTGCAATAAAATGCAATTCGATATTCTTATCTCGGCATAAATTTTGAAATCCTGATCCGGTAAAAGAAGTACCTTGGTCACAAATCACTCGTTTTGGGGCTTTAAATAAATAAATCAGTTGTTCTAAAGCTGATTCTGCTGCAGTTGATGCTAACGTGTTAGTATGTTTTAGCAAAGTGAATTTTGTAAATGCGCATATGGAAACCACGTAATATTCAGGTCTAGTTACATTAGACAATCTACCAGTCAAATCCATATGAATGGTATGAAAAGGTTCGTCAATTTTCGGTATCGGATGGAGATCAATTTGTTGAGGTCCAGAAGGAGCTTTCGTTAATTGGCATGTTAAACAATTCCGCACAAATTTTCTGACAAATTGAACTAATCCTCGGAAACCAATATTTTTCCATAATTTTGTGCGCCGTCTTTCGTTCACCAGAATGTAGAATCAATTCATGGATCTTGTTTACCAAAATCCAACGATATTTATGAGGGACAATTGGTAACGTTTTATTCCTTTTGTTTACTTGTACTACTTTACACAAAATTCCTTCAACAATTTTATATGAATTAGCCACATTTCGATCAATTCTACCTTCCTCTAAATTTCTCTTAATCTGTTGAGTTTCTTCATCTAAATTTTGGACCGCCAAAATCCAATCTGGTGTCATTTCAGTTATATGAACTTCCTTTGCTTCTACATGTTCTCCAGTTGAATGGGTAGGGATAGCAAGATTGTCTACAAAATCATTCGCATCTTCGTCTGCTTCTTTTATAGCATTCCTACTGAGAAAGTCAGCTGCTTGTAACTCTCTTCCAGGTTTATATTTTATTACAAAATCAAACGTCTGTAAATAGCTCCACCAACGGTGAACTTTGTGATTTAAATTTTGCTTTAAAAATGATAATTGAAAGGACTGACAATCAGTGATTAACGTAAAAGGATTGGGTAATAAGTACATCTCCCAATTTTTCAACGCTTTAACAGCCGCTAGCGTTTCAAGCTCGTAGGAATGATAGTTTTGTTCCGCCTTAGTGGTCTTTTTACTGAAATATCCTACTACTCTTAATTTTCCTGTTATTCTATGATACAAAATTGCTCCGTATCCCATTGAGCATGCGTCCGTTTCTAATTCGATTGGATGTTGAGGGTCAAACAAGACAAGAAGTGGCTGATTGGTTAACGCATGGATCAAGTCCTGCCGTGCCTGTTCGTGTGAAGGAGTCCAATTAAATTCTTTTTGATCTTTTCGCGTCAAATCATACAAAGGTGAACATTTAAGAGCAAAACCTTCGATAAAATTTCTGAAATAACTGGCCAGCCCTATAAATGATCGGAGTGTATGAACGTCCGTAGGGGGTGGCAGTTTCCGCAATGCTTCTATTTTATCCGAATTTGGGCGAATTTCACCGTGCGAAATTTCATATCCTAAATAGGTGATATTGGTCATCAAAAAATTACATTTATCCGGATTAAACATAAATCCACATTTGGCTAAAACGTTCAGGACATGATCCAGTCGTTCAAACGCTTCCTCCTTTGTTTTGCTCATGACAAGTAAATCATCTATGTATGTGAGACAATAAGTATGGGCCAATGAACCTAAAGCCTTAGTTATAGCACGCTGATAGACTGAAGGAGCATTTTTGACACCGAAGGGCATACGATTATAGGTATATTGACCATCTAACGATGTAAAAGTTTATAGGAATTTCTAAATTGTTAATTGTCACGTTTGTTGAAACTTGCTCTATACAGTTAATCTCATCCTGACCTATTCCTCTCAATTTTACCATGCGATATGTTCGAATACCACCTAAATGCTCTTTCAACCTTTCTGGTGATAGGCTACATTCCGACCCTGAATCAAAACTAAATTGAAAACTTTTACCTTTAATTTGAAGATGTCCAATCGGGTTCACAGAGCAGTACCCCACCTTTTTGGTCTCAGGGGTTTGTTGAGGTCGTGGTCGTTGAGGAGTACCACGTCCAGAGGTTCCTGATGGTCCGGGTCGTCCTGTTCTACAATTCACGGCTGTATGTCCAGGTCGTTGACAGGTGGTACATCGTTGTGGCACTTTCGTCAGATCCATCCTTCCAGGAGCTTCAGATGCCTTTGGTCGGATAGTTGGTCTTGGGAAGCCTGAGCTGGTACCTGGGGCAGAAAATACGGGGCGAGGCCCCGCTGGGAGATCACCTGTTCTCTGTATCTTAGCCTTATTCTCAAAGGTAGTGGGTGTGGACGACAGGGGACGTTTCTGTCCTACATACGGACCTCCGGATGTTTGAGACGGGTTTCGGGTATGGGTACCGGTTAACGATTTGGAAGCCTCGATTGATTTTAAACGTTGTACAAGTTCGAGTTCGGTAAATTTATAGGTCGTATAAATCCATTCGCGGAGTTTAGGCTCCGATCGAGAAATCAGTGCACTCACGATCCATAATGCAATATCTCCCGAAGTTTTATCCTGGAGTGCCGGTCGTAGCGTTGCGAGTTCATCCGAACAAAATGTAATTAAATCTCCACGAATTGTTTTCGTAATTGTTTGATAAATCGTCGCAGCAGGGGTATCAACAAGACAGTATTTAAGTACAAACTGAGATCGGAAATATTCCCAGGAAAAATTCGCGGTATCGATTTGTGATAGCCAAGTTGACGCTGCACCGCGAAGTGCCATAGATAATATTAATAGCATATCGGCCGATGACATTCTGCGATTCTGCATTATTAAAACAACGGTAGTCAACCAAGTCTGAGCGTTAAGCTTTTTATCGGTTGGGTCAAATTTGGGCAATTTAAATCCGAAAGCATTGACGTTCGTGCATCTACTTAATTTTTCCTGTTCAAATGTCGCTAAAAATCGATTTAAAATCAAATTCTGCGTCTCAAATAAACGAGTGAAAGAATCGGAAAGGGTAGGGGTTGAAGAAGTCTCATTTGGGTTGTCAGGAGGATTCACATTCGTGTTAATAGGTTCGTCATGCACTTCATCGTTTTCAACGTCAATAATATTATGTTCCATATTTTCAACATCAATATTTGAATCTGATAAGGGAATCGAAAACTCACCGGGCTGTAGAGGTCTGCTGTCTTCTCTAGGATCCATGGGAAGGCGTCTATCCCGCTTCTGATGTCGAGTTGGAGATGTCAGGATGTCGAGAAAATTCACTGGATTAAATTTATACGAATTTATTTTGAGCGCACAGTCAATTACACTTAGTAGAGATCTGAGAGTGAAGTGATTTACGAGGCGGCGCCTGGGGTCCTTTTATACCTTCGCTTAATTTGTCTAGCCCCTTCGATACCCTTCTCCGCCTTTCAGGATAGTACGGGAACATTGCGTCGTTGTATCCGACATATATATAATATTACCTAGATCAGATCCCAATTCAGATGCATGCCATATCTAGTATGTACGATGGTATCTCTGATCTTATAGGATCATTAGGTATTTAACCCCTACTAAGAGGAATATTTAAGAGTGGTTGAGTTATTGGAAGTATAATAATGAAGTCAATAGACTGAAGGAGGTCTGATAACACAGTCTGAAAAAAAACAATTATGCTGTGATAATGCAAATTACCTAGTTTACCAAAGTCACCTAATTTCAAACAAGTAAGCTACTGACGGGACCAAACGTACCTTCCTTCAGTTTCCTATAAAATGGTTAATCTGTCTTTTGGTAAGATCCACATGGATGGGTGGTTGGGGTGGATCGGGTGGGACACGGATCTGGTGCGCCTCCCCGGGGCGTGTCCTGGTTACTGGCCCTTTATACATTGAAAGGGCTTGCTGAGCACCAGATGTATCATTGATTAACATAAATAAATTAGTGATCAATAAATTCATGAAATTATTGTCAGTTCATTGAAATTGCATCGTTGTCTGAGATTCAGTAGCTTTCTTGTTCCATGAGTCCATCTACCGACCCCCCCCCCCCTTTTAAGCTTACGTTTGTCGCCTACCCTGTAATGATCTATCAGAGCCGCCACTGAAACCTAGTTGACACCGGCTTTGACTGTCATTGAACTAGTTGGAACAACGTTATGAGGGGGAAACGATGAAGTAATTGTAAAATGTACAGAAAAGCTCTAAATTTGGGTATATGTAACTCACAGTAAAGAAGTGTGATGGGTTCTGTCGAGGAAGAGACACTGAATAGCCTGTACAGATGGTATTGAGAACGGAGAGTGATAACTCTCAGAAAAATACTCGAGACGCTCAGTTGTTACAATTACGAGACGTGAGATAAGCGTAAAAAGCGTAAAATGTACAGAAAAGCTCTAAATTTGGGTATATGTAACTCACAGTAAAAGAAGTGTGATGGGTTCTGTCGAGGAAGAGACACTGAATAGCCTGTACAGATGGTATTGAGAACGGAGAGTGATAACTCTCAGAAAATACTCGAGACGCTCAGTTGTTACAATTACGAGACGTGAGATAAGCGTAAAAATCGTCGTTGCGCAAAATGGATTGTCTCTGTTCGTTTTGAGTCATTCATTGACACGCAGGTGCGAATGAGTTCCGCGTTTGAGCTTAGTCATGTTGATCACTATTTGAAGGTACTTCAATAGAGTTTGAACCACATTCCACACCGCTAGTACCTAAACGCTGAGACTACGGTACGGACCGTGGATATTTGTAGTATCTACCAAATTTTATGTTTCATGGTTTTTTTGGTTTATTATTTTCAATGATGAACCTTTGGAATCGACCAAGAAAAAAAATTGTTCAACCCCTTCAAAATTTGTTGGTTTACGTTTCAAGGTACGTTGAATCTGAAAATTGAATAAATAAATTTTCCGTCCGTCCGCGGCATTTTCCTCATTTAGCCTTGACCGATTTGGTATGTAGGCTCCATTCGGGGTCTAGTTGTACTCCGAACATTTTGGTTGATGTAGGTCACTTCTAAGGAAAGGAAAAAGGAGGGAAAAAGGAGGGTTGAAAATTAAAAAACGCCCTAACTCAAAACATTTTGATATAAAGGTATTGATGTTTTTCTTTACGTTGGTTGGTGGTAACAATGACAAAACCGTGTTCTTTGCAGACGAGTGATCTATACAGGGTGTAACCGTTAAGGGCGCACCATCGGCTAGGGATCGATTCTACAACTAATTTCCGAAAAAAAATGTCTCCTAGCAATTTTCTTCTAGAGGCCTCGTTTTCGAGTTATTTCACTTCCGAGATTTTTTTCGTGTTTTCGAACCTGTTCACTAAAACTGTCTTAGCTCCGTTAATTGATGGAGTAAATTCAAATTTGATTATACCATTAAAAAGAGCATTAAATTTCCTGTCATAACAGTGCAAGTCCAATTTTTTGTGAAAAAATTTTGTCGTACATTTTATTGTATAATTTTTTTACTCATCCTCAAAATTTGATGGTTTACGTTTCAAGGTACGTAGAATCCAAAAATCGAATTAAAATGCAGTTGGTATACCTATGTGCTTTATTTGGGCGCTAGTTGTGCCCCGGAGCTTTTGGTTATTGTCAATCACTTCTAAGGAGTAAAAATTGGTGAAAAATGTTGGTGGTTGTAAATTTTTAATCCCTCTACCTCGAAAACTCTAGAAAAAAGGGCAATGTTTTTACAGATTTGAGATAGAATTCTTTTTGTTTGTTGAAATGTTTTTCCAGCAATTTGAGATAGAATAGCATTTTTAAGAAGCGAATGAGACCACCCAGAGCTCTGTAGGACAAACCTTCGCTCCCTATAAGGTCTTGAGGGTTGAACTTGAAATAAATCCGAAACACTATTATGAATCGGAAAAGATCATTGAAGGCAATAATAAGCGTTATCTCCGTTCAAATTTCGCTGTCCAATTGTTTATATAAACAAAGAAATTGACGAAATTTTCTTCAAATGAGCTTCATGTCACTCAGTTGGGCTTACGTAGCAACCAACAACCATATAAAGATTCTTTGCTGGTAGGGTTTTCCGGTTCCAAAATAAGCTTTATAGTGAAGCTGTAGTAGGTACTGACAATGGCTAAGCTATGTTCTTTACAAGCGAGTGATCATAAAGAAAAATAAAAAACAACTGGGTGTGGCAAATAGCTTCCTCGTATCCATAACCCGATTGTATAGATGATCCGATGCATAGTAGTTAATCTCAAAACACCAATCTCTAAGTACCTTTCACTAACCTCATAGGGGACCATCTACACGCTAATCTGGACAATCCTAGAAAATTGCATCTAATTCGGATGAAAAATATAAATGTTATGGCCGTTACAAGGATTTTACGTATGCGCATGCGCAGAGGCTTCTGTAAATTTCAAGGCCTTGATTTTCATGGGGGACCATCTAAAAATGTCATTGAAATCGGGTAGAAAATGCTGAATTTAAGTGATCAGGAACTATACTTGTTAAACAAATACTTCGAACAAACTTTAGGTTTTATTTAAAATCGTAGAAAACACCGTGAGAAAGATTTGAACTGAGGAACGAACATTTTGTGATAACGAATCAACTGATAACAGAAAAACATACTGCCAACCACAGAGTAAGGAGACAAGACAAGAATAAACTCTAGATCCACAACACTTTCCCTTATTTGAAGTCTAGGCGAACTCAGAAAGTCCCAAATCTTCACGTAGAACCTGAAGTCTTGGCCTGGAGAGTGGCTTGGTTAAGATGTCCGCCAACTGATGTTCAGTGCTGATATGAGCTACCGTCAGCATTCCCTTCTTTATCCGGTCTCGGATGAATAAGTACTTCCTCTGGATGTGCTTTGTCCGGAAGTGAAATTCTGGATTCTCAGCAAGTTTTCTTGCAGACTCATTATCAATTTTAAGAGTAGGAATAGCTGACAAACCAATTAACTCTTTGAATAACCTCGAGATCCAAATAGTTTCCTTTGAACCAAGGTTTGCTGCAACAATTTCTGATTCACAAGTTGAATCTGCAACCAACTCCTGCCTTCGACTTATCCAAGTGATAGCTGCTCCGGCAAATTTAACAATCACTCCGCTGGTTGAGCGCATGGTGTTTGGACACCCAGCAAAGTCAGCATCACTGTAGCACTCCAGCTGACGACTCTTAGGTTTGCTCTGGTACACCAACTTTAGATTTATGGTACCAGCTAGGTATCGAATCACACGCTTCACTTGCGCAACATTCTCTTCTGTCGGATTCTCCAAATGTCTAGATAAAACACTCACACTGTACGCAATGTCGTACCTGGTTCCACGAGCAACATATAGTAGAGCGCCGACAGCTGAGCGATACGGAAAATTAGAAGCTTTCCCTGGACATTGTGCACTGAGCTTTTCCATCGGTGTATGTACTGGATTACATCCATCCATTTTAAATCGAGATAGAATCTTCTTAATGTAAGCCGATTGACTAACCATTATGTCACCATCGTGCACTTCAATTTCGAGTCCTAAAAAATAGGACACTTCTTTCACAACAATATCAAATTGCGAGCGAAGTTGTTTGATGAATAAGTCCATTTCAGATTGGCTATTGGCTGCAACTAAACCATCGTCGACATAGAGGACCACTATAATTTTTCCAGCTTGAGTATGGCAAACATAGACACAAGGGTCTTCGAGACTCTGAAGAAATCCTAAGCCAATCATAAAATCATCAAACCGCTTATTCCAACACCGTGGAGCCTGTTTGAGACCATACAAACTGCGTTTGAGGCGACAAACTCGATTAGTCCCGTCCTCATACCCCTCGGGCTGCTTCATGAAGATCTGCTCCAAAACATCACCAAACAAGAATGCTGTTGAGACGTCAAATTGACACGTCGCCATCCTTTCCACAGCTGCAATGGACAATAGTGAACGGACCACTTCCAAACGTGCAACTGGGCTGAAGGTGTCAGCATAATCAATGCCTTGTCGTTGGGCGCAACCTTTTACCACCAATCTTGCACGATACCTGTCGATGCTTCCATCAGGATTGTGCTTTAATCGGTAGACCCACTTATTGCTAATGGGCTTCTTTCCCGAAGGAAGGTCTGTTAATTCCCATGCACTATTTTTATGCATTGATTTGATCTCAGTATCCATGGCCAATCTCCACTCTCTACTCTCATCACAGTTTACAGCCTCGTCAAAGGTTGTTGGCTCGTCGTCAGTCAGAAATACTTCAGCATAGTAGGATGTGACATAGTCGTTTAACCAATCAGGAGGTTTTCTCGTCCGAACTGGTGGCTTGATTGGAGTTTTCAAAGGTGAGGAGGACAATTCTGAATTCTCATCAGATTCACTGTCTGAAGCATCTGTGCCAGGATTAGACTCTTTGTCAGAAGGATCCTTATCAGACTTCCCTTGATCCTCATCAACTCTACCACTCTCCTCCGGTTTGACAGGCCAGACTGATTCATCACCACATGATCCCACTTTCTCATGAAATATGACGTCACGCGAAACCACGACATCTTTTCTCTCGGGAATGTAGACTCGATAACGTTCGTCACCGTCATATCCGACTAGGTACCCAACAATTGCCTTTGGATCCATTTTCCTTCTCTTTTGTGCAGGAAGATGGACATAACATTTTGAACCCACTATTCTTAGGTGCTTGATCCGGGGCTTATGACCACGCCAGAGTTCAAATGGTGTTGCATCTGCAATTGAAGACTTTCCCACTCGATTCAAAATGTAACCAGCAGTAGTGACCAGTTCCGCCCAAACTGCTGCAGGGAATTTTGCTTCTGGGTTTGTATACTTGAAGGTGCGAGCCATCTCTACTATTGTTCTATTTTCTCTTTCAACTGCCCCGTTCTGCTCTGGTGTGTAGGGAGCAGTTAGACGCTGGACTACTCCGAACTCCTTCAGAGTCTCACGCACATCACTGTTGTCAAATTCCCCTCCATTGTCACTAAGGAATTCCTTGACATGATGGCCGAGTGCTCGGGCATTGGCCAAAACCTCACGTAGAGCATCCTTCACAGCTGATTTTTCCTTGGCTACAAAACAGTACCGGTATCTGGAATAATGGTCCTTGATGACTATCAAATATCGTCGACCATTGAACGATGGGTCAAACGGACCACACACATCACCAGACAACAGCTCACCAGGGGCAGAAACTTTCACTCTAGTTCCAAACGGCAAACGATGAGCCTTCCCGAAGAGACATGGTTCACACACCTCATTGTCGGCTGGCACTTTTATACCCAAATCAGAGTTGAGTTTGGAACGAACGTAGCGCTTGTCCATGTGTCCCCATCTTTGGTGATAAAGCTGTAGAATTTGGTCGTCAGCAGCTACACTAGCACAGGCTTCAGCTGGTTGAACAGTGTGAAATGAGGCTCGGTAGAGAGTTCCACCCATGTCCCGAGTGCCGTTGAATATCGTCTGTCCCTTGACACTGAATCGACACTTGGTGTCTGTAGACTCAAATTTGCTGTCAGGGTTCCGATCATGAGCCGCAAGGACTGACACAAGGTTCCGAGATATGTCAGGAACATACCATACATCATTGAGAGTGAACACCTCCGACTTCCCACTGTCATGGTTGGCTACCTCAATCTTACCACTGCCGAGTGCTCTGATCACTTCCTTTCCCGCAGCCTTGACTGTAGCATTTGCGTTCACAGGAAATGGTTTGTAGTCTGTAAACCAGCTCAAATTGGATGTAATGTGCCGAGTTGCGCCATTATCAATCCACCACTGGTCATTTGTGGTAGCCACATTTACATCACTACTAATAGAAACTAGCGCCACACGTGTATCTGTAACATTTGCTTGAGAACCCTTTGGTTCACCCCCACTGGAACCAGCTGAAGCTGTGGCAACACTATTGGCGCGAGCTGGATATGGAGGTTTTCCATCGGCTTTCCATTTTTCACACTGGCGAACCCAATGACCCTTAGTGTTACAATATTTACACGTAGTACGGTTGAGCTTCTTCTTATGTTGATTGACATTAGTATTAGTAGCGCTCAGAACATCCCCAGACTTAGACGCAGGTGCCACATTTCGCTCATGAAGGATCAATGCTGAAGAGATATCCTCCATAGACTTATTTTCATTCGCTTTCAACAGAAGGTAACTCGATTTAAAAGATTCAAAACGCTTAGGTAAAATATGCATGATTTTGGATACAAACAGCAACTCTAGAAAGGCTTCAACTGTCTCAATTTTACGATTTTTCAGACCAGCGGCGAATTCGCGATGTCGATTCTTTACTTGTGATAACATGGATGGGGCATCTTCGTTATCATCCCATTCCATACTAAAAAAATCGAGACATTGCCGAAACAACTGGTCTTCTGCCTTGTTATCAAACTGCTGAACCAAAACGTCCCATGCTTCCTTAGCGGTTAATCTACCTGATATCCGTTGGTGTAGTTCATCACTCACACACTGAGAAATTACGATTTTCGCCTGAGTCGCAGATTTGTTGTACGCAGTGAGTTCTCTTTGCTCATCATTAGTCGGGGGTGTAGAAAGACTAGGTTGCACTCTCGTTCCCTCAACTATTCCAACTGCCTCAAACAACTCAAGAACGTCCAAAACGCGATCTTTCCACGTCGGCCAGTCTTCCGCCCCTTTCAGTGGTTTAATACCCTTCACGTATTCCATTTTATAAAGTTGGACGAACTTGAAACGCGAACGATAAACCAGGCGGGAAATGAAGTAGGAAAACGATCGTTATCGGTAACCTAAGTACACAAGTAACTTCCAATCACAGAGAAAACAACGAACGCGCGGTCAAACGAACTGAAACCCATAACCTGCTGAATTTAAGTGATTAGGTATTACACTTGTTGAACAAACACTTCGAATAAACTTTAGGTTTTATTTAAAATCGTAGAAAACACCGTGAGAAAGATTTGAACTGAGGAACGAACATTTTTGTGATAACGAATCAACTGATAACAGAAAAACATACTGCCAACCACAGAGTAAGGAGACAAGACAAGAATAACTCTAGATCCACAACAGTTTCAAGGTTCCAGATCATCAACAAAGGCAAGTACAGGTTAACTTCAAGTTCCAGGCAAGTTTTAGTTATAAGTCTTTAGTTTACTCTTGACAAAAATGTTCAACGCTCTTTCAATTACTTCTACACAGTTCCTATTTACCATTGGCCAATAGATAAAAGGTAAGTTATTTTCACTCACACGTGTTGGGGCCCGTAGGTATCCTTTCAAGCGTGATGTGGCGATTGTGGTGGTTGTGGCGTCGGACGTCCGGTTGATTCCAAGGGATCTGTGCAACCAGATAGTTCGATGCAGGACGGCGATTCTGATAGCCAGGGGTCGTACAGAATTGCGTTGTGAAGATAGTTTGGGGAAAATTGACTCTAACAGGCTCAAGTTCACGGGCTGCTGGGCTCACGGTGACTCTACTGAATATCTGAGGGGGGTCTGCTTGTGGAGGGGGCGGCTCGCTGGTTTTGTTCGGGATGCTCCCCCTCCGCTCCCTCGATGGACGGGCGCCTGCCAGATGGAGACTGCTGATTGGCTCCCCCCGCCGAGGGAGGGATGCTCTGGCTGGAGACGGCGTCTTCAAGTTGAGGGGGGGGGGGGGGTGACGTCACCTCTGAGCTGACCACGGATCCGAAACTGAACAATGCTGGTCGCAGGTGACTATGCCAGATTCGGATCGGAAGGAAGTTAAAGAATTAACCTAGCCTCTTCACTGAAAAGATACCCCAGTGAGCGGAGGCTGGGTCTATTGTGTTCAAAAACTCTCATCTACAGGTAGGTATTGTGTTTTCATTAATTTAAAATAGATACGATTTTAAAGTATTTAACACCACCCATTTATTTATTGTATTTATGACACCACCCAGAGCTCTGTGGGACCAACCGTTCGACTAATGAGGATAATTAATTACCTAATAATTGAAAGTGTGAATCTAAAATTTAGATTTATATTTAATATAAACCTAATAGGTAGGCATGTGAGTTCTTGAGACATTTTTCAAGATGAGAACGAATTGGAGCAGAAATATTTGAAATAATATAGATTAAGGAATCCTTCAGAGTTACACAATAGGGTGTGCGCCTGGGTAGAAAAAACAGTTTATTGTTATTTTTAATCTAAGGTAGACCTCATTCTGAGAATTTTGGTAAAAACCGCGACCTTCTAGCGTGTGTAAATCTTTTCCTATGAATTTTTAAAGCTTCGACCGTTTATGACGTCACAGTGGGCTGGGGGGTCCCGCCCAGGCGAGAGGGGCGCGTGACGTCATAAACGGTCGAAACTTTGAAAAATCATAGAAACAGATCTACTTGTGATAATAGGTTTTTGGCGTAATTTCAATTTGTTTATACCAATTGTGATTTTATGATTTTTAATATGATTTAAGTTTTGTTATTGAATGAAATGAATTTTGTTTTGTTGAAATTTTTAGATAGGAAGGTTGGTGCGTTGCTGAAGGCAGGTAAGTACTGGTTTAGTTAATCTAATGTTACGTTAAGTTGAATTTAAATTGTGATAATAGAAGTTTTATTATTTTGAATTAAGTTGTTACATTATTTATCCTAATTCCTATCTAGTTTCTAGTTGTAAGTTAAGTTAAGCTGTGTAAAGTCCTAGGGATCTCGGCAGGTAGAAAAGGGCCTCAGACTGAAGGTCCTTGAGGTCGCTGTTCGAACCTGGTTGAAATTCCTTGGGGTCGCTGCCACCACCCGGGTCGGTAAATGACCTGGGAAATACCAAAATCCTAATTGCGATATACCTGTGCCTTTTTGGTGAGCTGAAAAGGGTAGATTCTGAAATAAGCAACAAGGGTTAAACACGTAGGGTTTTTATTAGTTAAAATTATAAGTTCTGTACCGGGAAGCGGAATTTCTTTACATACTCTGAAGGAGTCAAAAATGTAAGTATTGCATCAATATACGTCGTTAAATTGTATCGTTTTTGTAGGAACAACAGGAAAATATACAATGTAAAGTTTAAAAAGGAAATGATTCGACTAATTCTAATCTTGTGACTTAGAATTCTTAAATTAAAAATAAGAATATAGTTGCATACACAATTTACAATAGTTATTGTACAAGATTTTCTTTCTTTCTACTATTTTGAATGGCGGGACTAAGATAAGAGGGGGTTGGTGCCAGATTTGTGAAAAGATTGTAAGCGCTTACAGTGGACGTTTGAGGGAATGGCTCACCCTTATGCCGAGCTTGGACCTTTTCAAGATCTCCGTAGCAGATGATAGACCAGGGCCTCTTCCTTCTGAAGGCTTGTTGTTGGGGGTGCCTGGAACGGGGCAGAACTGCTCCGGTTCGGGGGTCGTCCAGGTTAGGTACGACCGTGTCGGCTGAATGGAGAAGGCGGGAACGTTCCGGAATCTGGGCCTTGGCTAGACAGATTGAGGAAACGAAGACTGGCGGACTGAAGGTAAGTCTATTAAGTTCGGATCACTAACAAATTCTCAGTTCTTACACTTCACGTTACAATGACGGGGGATGAGTCGACAAGTTGGGTTCGTGTTTGACCTTACGAGACACGTGGCTTGAGCGGACTGAAGGCACGAGGGAGGGGGCAGGCCCTTTTAACCCCTCGGCCACCTTGGCCGTTGGATGGAGAAGGCCGCGACGGTGGCGCGCTCACTGTCCTTGTCCATTGTGGCGGACATCGGTCTTCGGTTGTTGCTGGCGGACATCACTCTCTTGTTGCTTTGATGGAAGTGTTGGAACATGGAGTTGCAAGTAATTACTATTTAAATGGAAATGTGCCTGAGGGGCGCGGATATTGACTCTGGCACATTACATCCTCACGCTAAAAGGTCGCGGTTGGTGCCAAAATTCTCAGGATAAAGTCTACTTCCGATTAAAAATATAAAATAAAATCAAGGCGCACCCTCCATTTTTCCTAGGGATTCCTGAATTTTCAGTTAGAATTTGAGTAAATATTGACTTGGTTTAAATTAACAATTTAATAATTCCCAACAAATTACCTGGATCAAATTAAGAGTTTCGCCTCACATAAGTACACCATTGTGCGAAAAATTCAATAATGGGATTTTTGTTACCTATATAAACTACTTTATTCACACAAACATTATAAAAGTGGTATCATAGGAACTAAATTGGCCATTTTGTCACTATTTCAACACTTTGTCATTATTTTAGTATTTCCGTAAATTACAGGGGCGCAAACTTTAAATTTTACCAAAATTTGACATTTTCAAGGATTTTTGAAATTCATTAGTGCAGCAGTTTAGGGAATTGAAAAACTAAAGGATTTGCGCCGCTGGAATCATCAAAATCGAACAGGCCAGAGAAAAATGGGGAAAACCGTTAATTCAGTTGGGTTTTACCCCCAACAGTCAGTCGGTCGCCATTCTTCCTAGTTGCGGTGAGTCTCTTTCGAAACGGTTTTCCGATTTTCATGTTCCTTGTGGCATTTTTCTAATTTTTATAATCTCTACACCCATGAACTTTTTCAATTCCAAAATAAATTTTTAAAAGTCTGCCAAGTGGGTGTGGCACATAGTTTGCTCGCATCCATAACCGATTGTATAGATGATCCGATGCTTAGTTGTTAATCTCAAAACACCAATCTCTAAGTACCTTTCACTACCCTCATAGGGGACCATCTACACGCCAACCCGCACAATCCCTGAAAATTTCATCGAAACCGGACAATAACTTCCTATAGTTATCCCGGTTACAAGGATTTGATGACAGACACGGAACCAAAATTGTTCAGAAAGGTCTGAAACGTAAAACGCGTGTGGAAATTTCGATTTTGGAGAACTTTTTTTTTCAACCTGGAAAAGTGAAAACAAAGCTTCCGCCACCTTGGTAGACTCGGAAGCAAAAGTAAAAAGTTGTACCTGTATTTGAAATTTTCAGGAATTAACTCATTAATTCATTAGTGCATCTACCTAGGGAATTGAAAAACTGAAAGATTGCCCCAGGAATAATCGAAATCGACCAATAATTGACAAAGAAAATCGGGGAAAACCGTTTATTCACTGACTGAGACCCCCCTTAACCCATTTCAAGCCAAGGGTAGAAATAACAGAGAAGTGAGAGGCGGCGGATGAACTTTTTTACAAGATGGCGGCCGAAATAAGGCATAATTTGCTAACCAATGAGAGCGAAAATACTCCAAATTTTATGAATTTTACATTTTAATGGGATTTAAGAGGCCTCAGTCTTCCAAATCGATCTGATTTATTTGACTCGTGGCCCAGAACGCTCAATCGCTTAGGGTCGAATTTGAGCCACCATAATCTTGCTTTTGGCCAAAAGACCTCCTTTTTTAAAAAAAACTAAATTCCAAAGTCGTATCGAGCTCCCGAATGTCGAAGAATTTTTTTACGAGTACAGGAACAGCATGAATGAGAAAAAATTCTTCTACGAAGATTTTCCACTATTTTCAATAAGTATTTAAAAAAGGTCGATGCGAAAACGCATCAGTGGCCGGAAATGGGTGAAGCGACAACAGTCAGTAACACTTCTATTCAAACGTCAGAATCGTAGGTAGGAAGGTGAACAAAGGTTTAGGTTGGTACCTAAAAAGCAGGTACCAACCTACAAGAGAACAATTGAGTGATGTACAAAACAGTTTATTGGTCTAATCCAAATAAGTTAGTAAGAAGGTATAAAAGTAACAACATATTAACATTATTAGATAGCTACGCCATCTTGGAGTTCGTAACAGTTCAGAATACGCGTAGGTACCAATTGAACAGTTTTCTTTCTACATACGTACCCTTTTTTCAATTTTCTTGGTCATCATAACAACGTTGTTATGTTATTTCCCAACTGTCTTATTAAGAAGGTATTTCGAAGTTATATTGCACACAATTACCTGATTTGAGTTGGGTTCGATCTGATCTTATATTCGCGACTCAAGCAATATACAAAAACGTGTTAAGTACAAAATGCTCGTATAAAATTATGGCTGATAATACTGACTTGATAATCGTACATTCTAGAGAATGTCAACAATGCGAAATTCCAATAGGTAGTTCGTCACTCCTATTGTTATTTTGAACACAATAAATTCATTATTAGATACCAGGAGCATCTAGAACGCGGCCCGCAGGTGCTGCACGCGCTTCCTAGCGACACTACGGCGAATCTCTCAATTATCTAATTAATGCTATCTGATGACTAGACGTAGGTGTCATACTGGAGCTAGTTCTCCCTGGCTCCTAATTGGAGCAAAGATAATGAAAAACAAAGACGAACTAATAATGAAATGAATGAAATAACGAAAAACAAATAATGAAAATGAAATAATGGAAATGAAAATGAAAATTGGAAATTTAACGCTTTTTTAACGGGGCTCAGTGTTAACCCCAATAAGACCACGCTTGTTCCCTTCACCAGAAAAAGGAAACTGGAGGGCCTTCATGAACCTCTCCTCTTCAATGCTAGGGTGCCCTTCAAAGGAGAGGTCAAGTATCTAGGCGTCTTGGATGCTAAACTCACCTGGAGCAAGCACCTTGATTATATTGCCAACCGTGGCAAAAGTGCTCTCATGAGGGCCAAACGCTCATGTGGGAAAACCTGGGGACTAAAACCAAGTATGGTCCGCTGGATCTATACTGCGGTAGTAAGACCCATTCTGGTGTATTGCTGTGTTGTATGGTGGCCTAAAGTTGGACAGGTGGGAGCCTCCTCCACTCTTACCTGTGTTCAGCGGCTGGCCTGCCTCACTATAACGGGAGCAATGCACAGCACTCCAACTGCCACTATGGAGATACTCCTGGGGCTCCCCCCCTCGATATCTTCATAAAAGGAGAGGCTGCCATGGCGGCCTTGAGGCAGAAATGGAACAGGACGTGGAGAGAGTCACATATCCACGGCCACTCCAAAATCCTGGGTCTTCTATGCGAACCCATGCTTGACATGGTAGCAGACATTATGCCCAGAACTTACGCTGAAACACACCCCTTCAAATCGATCATAACGACAGAGGGGCGGCGAGTCTTTCAATGCTGTTCCAACGACCTGTTCTGGTATACAGATGGATCCAAAATGGGGAATGGGACAGGGATTGGAATCTATGGGGCAAACTCTGGATGGAGCCACTCGGCTCCTCTGGGAGCGTTTGCCTCAGTTTTTCAAGCCGAGGTACTTGCAATCGATGTCTGCGCTGGGGAGAGTCTGCGGAGGGGACACAATGGTGTACACATCCGCATTCTCTCGGACAGCCAGGCTGCGATCAAGGCCTTGGCAGCTTCCACCATTAACTCTAAGTTAGTGTGGGATTGTTACCATAACCTCTGCTCCCTGTCACAACGCAACAGGATTTCCCTGGAGTGGGTGGCGGGGCATAGTGGGGTAATGGGAAACGAGAATGCTGATGCGCTGGCCAGAAAAGGCTCATTGACTCCGTTCATTGGTCCGGAGCTGGCCGTCGGCATTCCCAAATCCTCCTTCAGGGCGACCATAAATCGGTGGGTCACAAACCAAACCACATGAAGATGGTCAAACCTGGGAGGACATGCTCTAAGTAAGCGCATGGTGGCCAAACCTAACCCCAGCGCCTCTGAGGAGCGGCTTAGCCGCAGCAGCTCCGAAATCCGAAATCAGGCTAGTGGTTGGTCTGGTAACAGGCTTCACCCCACTCCGATTCCACCTTAACCGCATTGGGGTGACGCAAGATACAACCCTATGCAGGCTATGTGGTGAGGCTGAAGAAAAGGCCTCCCACATAATTTTTGATTGCCAAGCCCTATTAACCCGCAGGTTCCAACTCTTTGGGTCACCCACACCCATGGAGGCATTCCCCTGCACTAACCTAGCCAAACCACTACTGGCCCTTACTAAAGGGCTGGGACTGTTTGACTAGACAATAGAATCTGCGGAGAAGCACAACAAGCCACCAGGCTTCAGTGCTTTTGGGCTCCCCTCACCCTGATCCGCAGATTCAGGTACAATCTACAATCTACAACGGTGCAATAAGATTTGAATTGGCGTGTGATTGAAGGAAGGCCATTTTAGTTTAGTCAAGTCGATAACACGAAAAAAAAAGTTCGTTGCAGTGTCGCTAGGAAGCGCGCGTAATTCCTGCGGGCCGTGTTCTAGATGCTCATTTAGATACCAACCTAATTCGAATTGAGAATGAGAACTGGTTGTACCAGTAGTTATCTACTCGTATATAGAAAAATACTAGGAATATCTTACGGATTTCGTTGTCTTTTACAATGAGTTTTAGTAGTCTTCCAAGTTATCTTAATTGTAAGTCTTGAACTCATTATTCGGTACTTGAGTATTAAACGGAGGCCACCTAACCTATAGAAATATTTCGTACCGGATACCAAAAATAACTACATAATTGGAAAGAACACACTTTAATAGATTTACAGGTGAAGTTTAGAATTAATCCGACGCCTGGTTCTGACGTTGTGCAACCCAGAACGCAGCAATGTCAGCCAGGATGGAGCTGAAAGCGTCGCCGCCGCTAGCAGTCACATCAGATCGCCACATGTATTGGCCTACTTGGAGGGGATTCTGCGAGTAGACACATGACTCATCTGATAACGCTCGACTCACAACAATACTAGAATAGTTCTACTACAACATCTATAACAATTTAACCTTCTATAAGTGCTGCGGCGCGTTTTGTAATGGTGGCCTCTGTTTAAAACTCAAGTACCCATTATTCTAATAGTTAAAGCCTGTATTTTGTAAAGCGAGGGTAATTTTGATCTGGGGTTGGTCGCATTCGATCCAGCAATGAAAAAACGCTGGAAATTACAAAAATCGTCTCACTGATGAAAACTGGGAGAAACGGAGAAAACGTATCGCACAACTGCAGGCGAATTGACAGTGTGGGGCACCTGAGACCACCATTCTACAGGCCTGACGACCGAACTGCAGTCCACAGTCTTGTAAATGAGACCTCCATCTACAGCATCACGATTACCTTCAGTTAAGCTGAGTCTATAGGACGCTTAAAAGGTTAAGTCAGTCCGATAGGCAAATTTCCGCAGTTTTGCTAGGACCATACTTATCGAACACAAGTCATAATGGAGACTTTACATAACCTATATCTAGTTCTTGAGCTCTTTTTGACAGTTTCTGTTCTAGTTTTCATCGAATTGATGAGAACTGACAAAAGCGGTGGTCCTACTTTTATTTCCATACAATCGATACAAATCAGAAACGTTATCATAAAAAGATCTATAGGTATATTTTTAAACATCGATGTTTTTGATTCTCCATAGGTGGAAAGCAGACCTTGTCTGTGAAACCCGTGGAAGGTGGACAGCCCTCATAATTGACGATCTAAAGGCTTGGTTGGAGAGAAAACACGGAGAGGTGAACTATTACCCGACTCAATTCCTCTCAGGGCATGGATACTTCCGCTCCTTCTTAGTAAAGATCGGGAAAGCCACTGACCCCGAGTGCAGATACTGTGGGATAGAGGACAGCCTGTCTGTCCGTGAGTGCAGGAGGTTGGGGGATGAAATCCTGAATAAAGGGAACCAGCTGATTATCCAGTGGGTGCCATCTCACTGTGGTCTGTTTGGAAATGAGATGGCCGACCGGTTGTCAAAGGAAGGCTCAGAGATGCCCCAACCAAATATCCTGGTGACGCTGTATGCTGCTCGACGGGAAGCTGAAAAGAAAATACTGGGATCTATGGCCACAGAACAAGTCGAGCGCGCCAGGGGTAAAAAATGGGAAGCCCTGGCAAATGAAAATGGTCGAATACCAGCTAATCTCCCTAGGAAAGTTGGAATCGCATGCTTCCGCTCCTTGACAGGCCATAATTTCCTCCAAAAGCATCTGCACTGAATAGGCGTGAAGCAGTCACCAGACTGCGAACTGTGCGGGAGTGGTGAAATGGACGGAGACCACCTTGAGAGCTGTGAGGCCCTGCAGGACGTCAGAGCTGCGCAGACAGAGGAAAACCGCTACCACCGAACCGCGCAATTGTACTGGGCTGCGAGAGGTCGGATGGCCGAAGATGCCGCACCGACACTACGTAATTAAAATTGGTAAATAAACGAACTCGTGAAGTTCATTTATAATTATGTTCCGCAGATCAATTTAGGATATTACAAGTAGTATTTCCGTGCAAATACAAAACTTCTCACGTACGCAGAGAAAAAATTCAAAAAACGCGCGAAGCACGTCTTTTTGAAAAATTGCGGCCACCGACAGCTGGCACCAGACTTGCCCGAATCCTCCCCCCTCGCCACCCCATCACCGAACCTCACTAGTTCAAAGATAGGGAGCCACCCCTCAGTAAAGGGCTGGGAAATGGGTGGGCTCTAATATCCTAAATTGATCTGCGGAACATAATTATAAATGAACTTCACGAGTTCGTTTATTTACCAATTATGTTCCTACGATCAATTTAGGATATTACAAGTAGCTGTACAGAGACAGAAAGATCTAGGTAGGGGTGGCGACCAAACCAGACCCTTGGAAGGCCGTGAAAGAAAAACTGTAAATGGCCCTTCCGAAACGAAAAAACCCCTCCAGTGATTACCTACAACCACTGAAAAACAGAAAAAAGGGGGGCAGGAAGATAGGATCTGTTTCCTAGGGAACAATTGTGTTCCCTTAATGACAACACTTTGGATAGTGTGAACGAAAAAACATGTAATAACAAGATCATAAAATCACAGAGATAACACCTTGAGGCATCGCAAATGATTTGTATCGAATGAACATGATAAGTGAGTATTTCGTCCAATATCTAATTTAATACCCTCAACCACAAATTCAGTATCCAAAAGGAAAAAACAGAATTAAAAGTGTGAAAAACTCCAAAACATAGTTGTTTGTTACAATATAAAAAATACACTTTCACGAACAAATATCAAAATTTCTCATTGAAAACATACGACCTCGAAGTAAGTCGTCAGGGAGTCAAAGTGAAAATTCTCCAGATCTCCCCTCAACAAAGAAAACCCAGATTTTGACCTGTAAGCAAAAGAGATGTTTTTCTACATTAAATTCGATTAGGTACCTGTGGCGTGGTCGCAACCACGTGAGAGAATAAGGTGCTCTGTGGAGCCAAGGGTCTATTATAAAAATTTGCGAACACCTTGGAATTATCTGCCCAACCAGCAGATTTGAAAATTTGGTCTATTGAGGCCCCTGCCCTACTGGCGGCCGAAACAGTAGCGTGCCTTGTAGAATGAGGCCTGAACAAGTCCCCCACACCAGCCTCCTTAAGTACTGACCCAACCCATTTTGAAATTGTCTGACGAGAAGCAGCTGTGTGTGGGTCCCTGGCTATAATAAACAAAGCAGAAACTGATGGAGGTCGCAGAGGGGAGGTCAACTCCAAATATTGTCGCATGAGCGAAGATATGCAAAGAAGAGGCCTCTGTGGGAAAAAAGGGATTTGTATACATGGTTGACACTTATAAGCTGCAGATGTTTTCAGCTTACCATTCACGAAAATAGTTAACCCAGTTTCCTGTGAAATAGTAACTTCCTTCAACTGAATAGAGGAAATCGTCTGAAGGCGCTGCCCAGTTGCCAATAAAAGTAATACCACCAGCTTGGAAGCCACCTGCTGCAGCTCCGAAACGGGTTTTTCTAGCCACATTAAGACCTTGTGTGGGTCCCAGGTAACCTCATATTTAGCTGCAGGGGGACGTAAGTTTGAGACTCCTTTTAAGAAACGAGATATTAGTGGATTTGAACCTAGAGGTTGTTGTGCAATTAGCGCCAAGGCTGATCTGTAAGAATTCAAAGTCGAATATGAGACTTTGGAGGACTGGAGAACACTTTGTAGAAACTGTATTACGATCAGAGGTTTAGGCTCCCACACATTATAATAATTTTCATTACAGAAGGACCACCATCTGTTGAAACAGGACTGGTACTGCTTGTATGTCGACACAGATAAGGCCGATAACATCGTGGTAACTGCTGCGTCTGGCACTCCTCTCCTCAGCAAAGCCTGCCGGACAACATCCCTGCTATCAATGAAAGGGTTTTGGCTTGTGGATGGAGCTCCTCCCTAAAAGGCAGACGCAATAAGTCATCATCAGGTCCGAAATAGAGAGGCTGGGAGCATAACATCTGAGTAAAAAGTGGATACCAAGATTGAGTTGGCCAATTTGGCACAATTACAATCCCCGTCGCTCCCTCTGTTCTTATTTTACTGAGTACCCTAAGGATCAGGGAGAATGGAGGGAAAGCATAAAAATTAACGTCTGACCATACACAAGTAAAAGCATCGACTCCAGCTGCTCTAGGGTCAGGATGCCATGACCAAAAACTATCACATTTTGTATTGACCGCTGAAGCAAACAAGTCAATCGTAGGTTTCCCAAACCTGTCAACAATGCCCTGAAAAACCTGGTCATCTAAGGACCATTCAGACTCCCCAGGCAGGATTCGAGAACACTCATCAGCAATGGTATTATCCTCTGAGGCTATGTAAGATGCAAAAATAAAATTTTTCCTAGCCTCACACCAATTCCAAATTCTACCAGTAATTTGGAAAAGAAATTCAGATCGCATTGAACCTTGTCTATTTATGCAGGCGATCGCAGTTGTATTGTCAACCCTCAGTAAAATACGAGAGTTGGAAATTCCATCACAAAAATGTTGAAGGGCTAGCTCCACTGCTCTAAGTTCCAACGCATTTATATGCCAAGAAGCCTCCTTTTGAGACCACCACCCATGTATTCTATCTGCTGCATTTGTGGCCCCCCACCCAGATAGGGATGCATCTGTCGTGATGACGACTGAAAAATCACCATTATACAGTCGGTTGGAGATTGACATTATATTGTCGTACCACCAGCCCAAATCCTTTCTTACCGTATCTGGTATGGAGATATTTGTCTCAAAATCATCGTTGTTGACCTTTAGAAACCCTGTTTTGATGGACTCCAGATGCAACGTATATAACTTTCCATATGGTGTTGCTGGACAAGCTGCCACCAAAGTTCCAATGACCTGAGCCAAACGACGAATTGAACAACTGCGCTTCTTCAAAAAACTTAGCAGCATTGATTGTACATTTAACCGTTTGTCTCTAGGTAGGGATATGGTCATTCCCACGGTATCAAATTGGAAACCCAGAAAAGTGAAACACTGAGAGGGTCTCATCTTGGTTTTAGTCTCATTGATGAGAAAACCCAAATGCTGGAGTAACTGGATTAACTCCTTGACGTGATCCAAACACTGCTGATGTGAGGATCCCAATACCCCAAAATCATCCAGGTAACTCACCACCGTGATCCCTTTGGAGCGCATTGCACCCACTATTGGACGAATCATTTTGGTAAAAATAAATGGCGAGAGTGACATACCCATGGGTAAACAAGTGAACTCGAAAAGTTCATCTCCAAGCATAAAACGAAGATAAATTCTTGACGTTTCGGCCACTGGGCATGAATAATACGCATCCGCCAAATCTATGGTGGATCCGAAACATCCTGGAGCAATAAGATCCCGCATAGTGCGATGGTCCTCCAATTTGAAATGGGGGGCTTCTATGAATGAATTTAAGTGTTTTAGATTCAGAATCAAACGCTTTCCCCCTGATGACTTATCCACCAAGAAAACTGGAGAGACTACCTGAAAAGGATGAGGCTCACATTTCTGAACTACGCCCTGATCCAGTAAAGTTTGCACAGCCTGCATCAGGATCAGCCCCTCAGTTGTCACCAACGATGTTGGGATTCTGTAAGGATGAGGAGTCGGGGTAGAAGCAAAAGGGATCTCGTAACCTCTTAACCAGGATAAAATTGTCTTACTGCTAGTAATATTTTCCCAATTATGCCTGAAATGGCGTAATCTACCCCCGATTGGTGGTAGAGTTACCTGTGAAGCAGTAGACGATGGCACTTTTGTGTTCAATGGCGCCATTGTTGTCCTCTCCTCTTGTTCTGACGGAAGTCCCTTTGGGCTGGCTGCAGTGTCCTGCCCATCTGTGATGGCCCTTGGGGTTTCGCCTTCGACTGAGCCTGCCCACCCCTTAAGGCAGCTCGGCCTCTCCCGTTTCCCGGACCTCTATTTTGCAGGCTTACTGAGGTCTGTGGCTGCTGTTGACGAGATGGGTTCACAGGAAAACGGTTCAGAGGAACCAAACCTTTCACAGTGGTAGCCAAACCTGAATGTGCTGAGAAACGGGAAGCCAGGTTGTCCCCAAAGAGTAAATCCGATGGTGGTACATTTTTCGATATCTCTGTCAGGACAGTCGAACAGACATTCTGAATTAACCTCCTCCTGATACGATTAATATCGTAGAACAAGGCAGTCATTGCTCGACCGGCATCACATATATGTTCGTAGCTTGGTCCCACAATAGTTGAAACATCTCCACCCTGCTCAACCAGTTTGGTGAGGCCTAGACCTAAGGCTGTAATAGCTGTGGCACACTGCGCCTGCAAACCCATATAACATGCATCCACCGTTCTGTGCGTGCTATTGACTGAAACACCAATTTCTGGGTTCAATCGTGGTGGGTTCAACTGAGGAAGGTTGGACGGAACCACGTATTTCTCCCGAAGGGCAGAAAACGTATCCGAAGGGAGTCCATTCATTAAATGATGAGTCCATCTGGCTGCTATGCTGCTATGCAAAGGGGGTGCTGGGGGAGGGGTAATCTGAGGATTCACCCCCAACGCCTGTAGCAATGTGGGGTCTAACCCCACATCAGGGTTCATAGAACCCGCCACTGGCCCCCCCTGACAAGCACTTTCCGCAGGTGGAGGAAATCCCGCAAAATCATCAGATAAACCCGATACCACAGTGTCCTCACCCAAAGTGTTGGTCACCTTGGCACCCACACTCGAAGTGTGGGTCACCTTGGCCCCCACACTCGAAGTGTGGGTAGCCTCACTTGGTATCTGGTTTCCCTCTCGGACTGTACCCATTTGAGGGTCATCCGGAAAACAATCATCAACGGGGAAATGCGAGGACTCGAAGTCGTCGTCGCCGTCAAAATACGAACTGGAGCTCCCTGACTCAAAGTCGGGGTCACTATCCCGAGGAGAATTGCGTCGTTCCCGACCACGGGGATTCCGACTCAAAGGAGATCGCGAACGCCTCCGCGAACGTGAAGTATCCGGAAAAACACGATCGGATCGTGTACGAGAGAAACGAATTTCTCTCGAAAATTCCTCATTGCGCTCACGATGAGTCGAGTCCGCGCGCCTCCGATGGGGACGACGCGAGCGAGAACGCGATCTCCTGAACATCGCAGACTCCCCAAAATTGAAATAAAATCGGACTTACCGTTTGAAGAAAACTTTCAAAAAACTTTATCCGACGCAAATATCCGCAAAAAACGTTGTTTTAATGCTGAACAACGACGAAAAAACGCAAAATATGAGGAGAAAAAACCGCACACGTGATTACGCTTTGATTCTCACGAAAAAAGTGAGGTTCGGTGATGGGGTGGCGAGGGGGGAGGATTCGGGCAAGTCTGGTGCCAGCTGTCGGTGGCCGCAATTTTTCAAAAAGACGTGCTTCGCGCGTTTTTTGAATTTTTTCTCTGCGTACGTGAGAAGTTTTGTATTTGCACGGAAATACTACTTGTAATATCCTAAATTGATCGTAGGAACATAATAAAAAATAAAAAAGTGGGATAGAGGATGATGTCTGCCACACCTTCACATGCCCTCAATGGGAGGGTATGAGGAGAAGTGCGGAAGAGGTTATCGGAACGTTGCGTCCACAGACAATCATACATGAGATGATTAAGAACAAGTCGAGGTGGGACTCAATGGCAGTATTTGTCACATCAGTCCTCAAAGCAAAAAATCTGCATGGAAGATGGGAGGAAGAAGATGAAGAATAGAATTGAAGGAGAGACCAGAAGTAGGAGCAGCCATTTGGCACAAAAAAAGGGCTCACCCTGAAGTAATATTGTACAAGTGGTTCCGGGGTGAGTCCTAAGCAGAGGGAGTGGGGTTTTAGTTGGTAGGCCCAATGCATGGGGAGTCCAACACTGTTGGGGTGAACTTCCCCTTCGCTCTTAAAGAGTTTCCCCTCTTCCGTAACAAAAAAAAGTTTTTGATTCAATGTTTTGCAATTACCGATGGATTTTCGTCGATGTTTCAAGTTTTGCTACCCTGGGAGTTCCTTCAGGAGAGCGTTTGCCTCATTGGTCAAGAGTGCGGGCGATATGGGGCTGTGCATCAACGAGGAAAAGACAAAGTACCTCATCACGACGACGACGCCCACAAATGCCGACTGTAGACCGGGTTCCCATGTAACTATCGGAGATTTTCGCTTCGAAGTAGTAGACAGCTTTGTCTACTTGGGATCCCTCTTATCCGCTGATGGGGACCCCACTCTCGAAATCAAGGCTAGGCTGGCAGCTGCAAACCGCTGCTATTGGGGCCTGATAAAACACCTCCGCTCAAAGCTCCTCACTCCCCAAGTAAAATGTTTGCTGTATAGGACCCTGATCCGCACAGTATTGACTTACGGCTCAGAGGCATGGACTATGGGGAGACAAGGAGAGACTCTTCTCAGAACTTTCGAAAGAAGAGTCCTCAGAAAGATTTTTGGAGCAGTTTGCGAGAGTGGGGTCTGGAGAAGAAGAAGAAATGACGAGCTGTACGACCTATACAATGATATAGATGACGTGAAGTTTGTCAAGCTCGGTCGCCTCAGATGGGCAGGACACGTCGTTCGAATGGACAATGGTAATCCCGTCAAAAGAATATTCGATGGACATCCAGGAGGTAGAAGGGCTCGTGGAAGACCGAGGCTTCGATGGACTGACGAAGTCGAGGAGGATGTAGCGCGCACGGGGCATAGATGTTGGAGAATGTTGGCCAAGAGACGAGAGGAATGGAGAAATATTGTTGAACAGGCTGGGGCCCACCCCAGGCTGTAACGCCACCAAAGAAGAAGAAGGGAGTTCCTTCAGTGTAAATTGAAACCCTCAAGGATCCTACCGCACACAACTTGGAAATATCTTGTATTCTACTGGGCACAATTATTAATCATTGTACGGTTTAAAAATGGTTTTGGAAATGTTAAAAGGAAAATAAATGCGTCCTACGTTTCACCTGACTCCGAGTACTTACACTTTAGTATGTTTTCAATGAAAACACTGCAACGAGGAAACACGTGATTTCTACCTTTAACTGAGAAAATAATTAATTATATCGGGATACAAAAATTATTATAACTACAAGGGATATGTATGCACCTTCTAAATATTAGTAACAGTTCTAATTATCAACAATATCACATTTATAGCAGTACAAACACACAACTACTCATTAACAAAAATTATAATATATACTTAACAATAAATTTTGAACATTAATTTAACAATAATCTTTCAAACTAAATACTTTTGATATTGCAAAAATAACTCAACAAGCAAAAGAAGGCGGGCGAAATTATACCTAACGTACCTAATGTTCTACAACCCTTAGATCACCGGAATACTGGTGGGCTATTATTAAGTACACAATCAATATGCAGAACACAGAAATCTATGTTCATTAAGTACATGAAGGAAGTTTAAGTAAGGGATGCAAAAGAATGCCAATGTAAGCATTCTTGAATGGGGATTATATCGAGTGGATTACGTTAATAGGCAGGACAGCATCCTTACACAACTACCAACAGAAGGCACAATAATCTGAATTCCAAATGAAAAGGAAATTCGTAGATTCTACAGGATGAATCAGATAATGTGGTCAATACTTGAATGAGAGATTCTTTCTCTAATTTGTAACAAAAATAGTTCTGTAATAAATATTTACTTAACTTAAAATTCAACTTTTTTTCAAATTCAAGATTTTTTTCGAGATTCCGACCTCGTATCGCTAAAACGACTGTAACTACCATATTTAATTCAGTAAGGTCAAGTCTGAGAGTACCGCAGTCAGCTTGAAATTTTCTCTCTCCCTGATGTCAAGAAAATATTTTGAACCGGAGGAGGTGCGGCGGCGCAGTAATAAAATTTTTTCTTCACTTAAATTACTCTCCCTGGAATACCAACAAGATACACCTTTGCGCACTACTAGGGATGGCATATCGAATGAAATATATCGATATGCTGATTGAATGATATATCGTCAATAGGATATCGATACCTTCGATATATCGGAGAAAATGTATCGATATTTCGATATATCGGAAGATTTACTTGGAAAAACATGTTGAAGTAGGTAGGTGAATTAAATCGTTTTAAAACAGTACAAACATCATTTAGGAAGACATTTATCGAGAGATAAATTTTATTTATCGGAAGAGATATGGAAAAACTTGTCGAAGTAAGTAGGTAGGTGAATTGAAACGTTACTAACATCATTTTGGAAGAAATATATCGATATAGGTACTCACATATCGGAAAATCTACTAGGGAAATCCTGTTGAAGTTAATATTTAATCTACGTAGAATGTTTTACTGGATATGAATTATCAAAATTCATAGTTTGAAAACTGAAAAGTTCGCAAATTTATGGTTTCAGAGCACTATGTCAGTAACACAGGGTTTTGGGGTTGCAAATATTGGGGAAAAAACTACCCTCGAGGTGCTAATGACATATAAAATGTCGTGAATACCCTCGCCATTGCAATGTTCGGTTTATAAATTGACTGGGGTATACTTTAGGCATGGTATTTCAAAATTTAAAATAATTGTTGTGAAAACCTGCTTCACTTTGTATAGTAGGTAGTTTTAATCTAGACGGATCCATTATTTTTTTATTTGGCTCAAATAATTGAGCCCTGAGCGACACTGTAGGTGTAAACATTAATGTACGAGTTGTTGTGATCAGCGACCTCTTTGCATTTCTGTCCATTTCGCTTCCTTAGCTCATGCGGTAGGAGCTCTGATTCAGAATTGGAACGATAGGAGATCGATCCCCGGTCGAGGGAAGTTAATTTTTGATGACTCAACAGTATGGCGCAGTCGTATCGGGCCCGGATGGTCTCCTCAGCATTTCTCAGAGAAACAATAATTCATTAAGATTAGGTCATCAAAACAACTCCCTCCCAAGACACGAGTCGAGCCACCGCCTATTCGGACATACATTGAGGTCAGCAGATCCCCCGCCCCGTCAATAAGGAACAATAACAAAAAACTCCGAAGCCAGTCAAAAATACACGTTCTCAATAGGTTGTAAAAACGCAGGCCCTGACTAGGTAACGGAGTACCTAAGATTTCCTAACGGGTGGGGAGGGGGAGGAGAGATGTGATCAGCAACCTCTTCGCATTTCTGTCCATTCGCAGCCTTAGCTCAGTGGTAGGAGCTCTGATTCAGAATCGGAATGATAGGAGATCAATCCCCGGTTGAGGGAAGTTAATTTTTGATGACTCAACAGAGTACACATCATGTTTGAGCTGGTCAACCTACCTAAAAAATATGGAATAAAATCACTTGATGTTTTACATAGGTACAGGCGTCCCTCCTCATCCATTCGTTTCAATATTAATTTTTACTCGTTGAAAACAAGTCGCGATATTATCGGTAAATACATCGATATTGACCGATATCAGTTCTCTATATCGATGTAAATATATCGATACATCAACTGTAATCTATCGATACATTTCATATATCGATATATCGTTGCCATCCCTACGCACTTCGCAACCTGCGTGAAATCAAAGATATCGAGCACTTCTAGGCTCCCGATTTCGGCATACTTCAGGAAAATGTACCTCGGCACGACTCAACTATCGAGATCCGCACTTATTACGATTTTAAATAGAAGAGAATGGGGGGCTTTGTGAAAGTATGTGAAGGTGGCCAGGGAATATCGACGCACCCTGATAGCGGTATTTAATAATAACTAGGAATAATACAGATAAATAGGTAAATGGATAAATTATAAATAGGAATGTCAATAGTAAACACTAACCCAAACACACAGTGGTTTTTGGTAACTTTAATTCATCCAACGGTTGATAAGAGTAAACCTGTCCTAATAAATATTTAATAAAAGTGTTGATTTATTATGTAGGTGAACTCCGGCTGAAGGTAACTATTACCATAGCCTGTACCATGATACTGGGGAAAACAAAATGTAAATATTTGATTTAATAAAACATGATTAAAAATAAGTCGTTTTAGTGATATAAGGTCGAAATCACGAAAGTCGGATTTCAAGTTGAGCACAAAAATGTAATAAGGCTTTTTTTGTAGCAAATTAGTTATGGAATCACCCCCTCAACTATTGACCACATTATCTGATACACCCTGTATAGTAATTAATGTTTCTTTCCACGATTAAAAGAACATTTATAATAATTACTTCGCCAAATGAAGTAGGGAATGATAGGGTATCAACCAATGATCTGTTCGGAGAGGCTGTCCTGAACGGTTCGGAGGGGTTTGGAAGAGCTCGGAGGAGTCCATTCGCCTCTATCCCCTCCCCTTTTCAGTTCCGAACTGGTTGCCTCTCCCCCAGGTGGAGGTGTGCCTCCCCAACGTCTGATTGAGTTGTGCACAGGTAACCTAGATTTTTTTAATCTATATTATTGTGAAACTTGGTCAAAATGAGTCGAAATCTCACAGTATCCCTAGAATTTCATTCCGAAAGATCAAATCGGTGCACTGACTAGAAGTGGGTGTCTTCAGACATCCATTTCTTGGGCTTCTTGTCGCCCAATCGTCGTGTAGTGAATGTTTCGGGACAGCGACAACCACAAAGGGTACACAGAGGCTCTAATTACTTCTCTATTCGTGTAAAGCAATAACGTGAGAGAAATACAAAGAGCGATTGAAAGAAAAGCTACTGTACTTGAACCACTCGTTCCGTCCAAGGAAGGCCCGCGTAGCTGCTGAGCAACGGCGCAATTGCGGCTCGTTTCGTGGTGAGTGGACGCATTGGTGACGCAGTGCAATGAATCTTTCCTCCGGATGTTCACTTTGGTCCGCTCAAACCAGTCGAACAGGTCGTTGATGTGGTCACAAGGAATTGGATTTCCAGTCAAGTCAATCGTGAGATTTTGATTTCTGCCTGGTAGTGCGTCCAAAAGGTGCATATCGTTTGCAGTGAGTTGAGTAATTTTATTGCGCTCAAAGTCAATATACCTCAAATGATAGAGGCAGTCGAATTTAAAATTCACGTGTTGTAGTTCATTATCCCCTGAAAAGAAGACACATAGTGAGGAAAATTTTTTTCTATTGGTGGTAGACCCTGTCATTACAATCACACAAATGGGAGTAGGTTAGACATAGCACAATAGGAATATTTGGAGGGATGGAAGCAGGTGGTGTCCTTCAATGGTAAACGTTTCGTCAAAGAAATTATTACTTGTGGAATAAAACAGGGCCCTGGGTTTGGTGCAAGTTTGTTTATCATTTACATAAATGACCGAGGGAGGGGTCGAGGGGGGTTTCAAGCCCCGGATGCACGAAGACACGCCCCGGCAGCAAGATTTGAACGCACGACTCCCCGCAGTAGTCAGATGGTGTCTCGCAACCAAAGAACACGCGCCCGAGCGACCACTGCTATACCGCATCCTAGGGATGGGACATCAATATCGATGTTTTGGTTCGATGATGTCGATATGTCGAGGAGATGGTCTGATAACATCGTTTGATAAATTTGACCTACTAGGTACCGCAAGGAAACTGAAAAAAAATCCAATCCCCCGACCAGATAACTACACTGAATCTTTACTTGGAATCAGAAGAACACCTCATACCTTTCACTCATCATTCTGTATAACAAAATAATTACAGGAAAACAACAGGAAAAAATATCTTAATGTTTGAAACAATAACTAAAATGGGAAAGGTTCTCATGGAATATCGAAATGAAAAACGAAGTGTATAAAAAATCGGAAAAATTTATCACAAATGAAAAAAATTATAATGGAGCAGGTTATCCAATAAAAACAAATCATTTTAGAAGAAAACATCCTCTTCTTATGAATGGAGGAAGAGTAGTCTCTTCAGGTTTTCTCCCTTGATTCTATTTAGTTGACAAGAGAATGAGGAATTTCACCGAATTCTGTTTGCATTTTTCCTGAATAGTTAATGGTGTGGGATAGATGAAAATCGGGCTGATTTCGGAAAATAAGTCTCGTGTTATTTTTGGGAGACAATCAAAATTTTTGATTTCAAAACTGACCGGGAAAACAGACGTGAAGCGGGAACGCTCACTGATTGGGCTGTTCGGATCGCCGTCTCCTCCCAGTGTTGCCCATTGGGACGACGAAATCGTGTTTTCTAAGAGAAAAGTTATCAAACAAAAACAGGGGAAACCTAATTTTCCCCATCTTGCTTTTTCTATTTTTTTCTTCAGTTTTTCGGTTTCGTGAAATTTTGCATCTGGGGACTATGGATTTCTCGATCTCAGCGCTTCAAGCGGCCATAAATGAACTATTCCAGGATGACGTCATTTTCCCAGTTTTTTAAAACATTCGTATTTTCTACACTGTTTTGTTTATTCGTAAATTAGGAAGTTCGGACTGAAAGTTTGCCTTAGGAGGTTTTTCGAGGTGCTGAATCCGATTTTGGGGTCAAAAATAGGAAATTCCGACATGGTGAAATTCCTCATTAAATTTCCCGCTTGCGAAAATCATGGATGTATTACCTTACGATGTTATTGATATCGATGTTTTTCATATGATGTTTCATCGACATATGACGTTTTTTCATATCGATGTTTTTTCATATGATGTTTCATCGTTCATATGACGTTTTTTCATATCGATGTTTCTATGAAATATCGACATCCTACCGCATCCCACCCACCCCCACCCCCTCATAAGTTCAAACCCTCTCGAAGTTTGGGAAGAAATGAAAAAAGTGTTTCCACGCCTTCACAAAGATGTATGGAAAATGATCATTGGCAACGTCTGTCCCATGAGAGCCTGACTTCCAAGGGGCTCTAATCTCACGCAAGGAATAGAGCCAAATTCGATCAGAAAAATTCGATTTTTCTGTCAAATTTGATCAGAAATTAATATTTCTGGGAAGTGTTTCCCAAAAGTATTGATACTTGTGTGCCATTTCTATCCACTCCTAGTATAATATCCATGGACCCTCGAAGAGGAATGAGCCAATCGTGGAATGAACGAACCCGAACATTTCATCAAAGAAAAGATCACTCATTCGTTTATATTGCAGAGAATCCCCGATAGAAACCCACCCGCTTGAATTGCTCTTTCTGTGCCACCTCCCGTCACCACAATGCACACACGTACAGGTAGTACCAAGGGCATTGGACTACAAGGTAGGGGTCGCGAAAATGGAAACTGGGGAATCCCCAGGGACATGACGTCACTTGGCAACCACCGAGAGACCTTTCACTCATCCTTACTTCATATTCCAGTCTACCAGTGGTCAAGTTCGCTATATTCCGTTCCGTTTTAGTACGTTGTCAAGTTCGTTATATTCTGTTTTGTTTTTCAATCCCTTTTTCAATCGGCGGTTTCCCGTCGGCCCCAGAATGGTTATTTGTGCCATTTTTGGTTGCAGCAACCATCAAAGAAATCAAGAAGAACGCGGGATTCAATGGCTCCGGTTCCCGGAGGAGAAAGTTCTTCAAGAAAAATGGATTTTCTTGTGCAAAAGGGCTGATACTTTTACAGTGTCAAATGCCCGGGTTTGCTCTAAACACTTCGATGAAAGTGACTATGAATGGGATTTGAAAAGTGAGTTACTGAACATAACACCTAAACGGAAAAACTCAAGCCTGATGCAGTACCTCAATTTTTTTACCGATCGCTACAACTACCTTTTCTTCGTCTGGTCAGGATAAAGACGAGTGTATGTCAGATCATGGTCGCCGAAAAAGAGCGGAAAAACGAGACCATCGACGACAAGCTGATGAATTGTTGAAAATTTCGGTCTTCCATTCTGATCAAAACTCTAATGGAAAATTTTGACGAATATCCTGACAAAAAAAAAAACGAAGAACTACTCGAAATGCTAGTGGGATATCTGATATACCGGCTCAAAAAGAAACAACCGGAAAATCAGCCCTTTATGGAAGTTATTCGAAAGATGTGCCAACATCCTCCAAAAAAAACGTGGGAACCTTATCTAGGGGTTGGCTTATCCGACCAAATGAGAGCTTCTTGAAGGACGTAAAGGCAATGGAGGAGGAGTTCATTAAATACCATGGAAAAGGAATCAACAGAAATGCAAACATTTTCTCAACGTTGAAAACTCGCACCCAGGAGTCCAACCCTCACATAGACGATTTTTTGGTTCTGTGGTATGTCAGAACACGAACGTTCATCACAATGAAGAATTTAAATAGACAAGCTAGGGAGAAAAAACCGCCTGGATTCCGCCAGAATTCCAAGAAGATGAAAAAAATTATCACTTAAAAAAAGAAGAAATTACTAGTTATCTATACTTGTTATAGTTATACATACTTTCAAAAGTTCTCTCCATTCTAATCAATTTCTAATGTCATAATGTAAGCATAAAATAAATAAAACTGATTATTGAAAAACTTTGGAGTTGAATGAAACCCTTCAATTAGAAGTAAAAGAGAAAATACTGTTGTGTAGGAAAGAAGGGGGGAGAAATGGGGAAAGAGGAAGCTGCAGAGGGATACTAGAGGAAATGAGGAAAGGTACAGGCAACGAAGAAGGGAAAGTAAACGAGTGATACGGAGGAAAAGAAAAAACCATCTAATGGGAAAGCTGGTGGAGACGGAAAGAATGGCGGAGAATAACGATAGTCCCAACTTCTATCGTAACGTCAAATGGTATCGGAAGGGATTTCAACCGCGGCTCAATAGTTGCAAGGCTAGAGAGGGTACAGTGCTCATTGAGGAAAGTGCAGTCCTGGATAGATGGACGGAACATTTCAGGGAGCTCTGGGTGGTGAGGTCATTGACGAGACAGCTCCTATCAATGACTTCATTGGCCCGCAGCCCCTTGTTGAGGAACCTTCCCTAAGCGAGGCCAAAGATGCCCTTGCCAAGTTGAAAAATAACAGGGCCCCTGGCGAGGATGGATTTATTGCTGAACTCTGGAAAAACGGGGGAGAAGAAGTCACCATTGCACTCCACGAACTGATCGTCATGGTTTGGAGCCATGAGCAAATGCCAAAGGAATGGAAGACCAGCCTCATATTTCCCATTCATAAAAAGGGTGACAAGCTGAACTGCAAACACTACCGGGGTATATCTCTTTTGAACGTTGCGTATAAGGTGCTTTCGCTAGTGCTCTTGGGTAGGCTGAGAGCTTACTCCGAGAGCATCCTTGGCGACTACCAGTGTGGGTTCTGTAACTGTTCATTGAAAGGGAATTAATTAATGAACACGATAAGTAATTAGCGAAAAGGACTTCTATATTCGCATTCGAAATTAATAATATTAGAAATCAAACGTCACCTTAACCTTACTCTCATTGTAACCTACTTTACGTTATTTCAAACAGTAGTTATACAAAATAAACAATTTCCTTCTCAATGTCATTACTTCCATTCACATCCCCCTGTTTTTAGATGCCTGAGAGGGTGAAGCGCTTAGGAGGCTTCACCAAACGTCCACTGGCTGTTCTGTATCCTCCCTGCGATGATGGGGTACCAACTGGTGACTGCCCTGCCTTTGGGGAAGGAGTACCTGCGATGTTAGGGCTTGAGATCGGTGTGTTGATCTGTGTTGGAGCAGGCTGAGGCATCTGTTGGTTGGCTAACAGATCCGATGGCAACCCAGACTTGCGCTTAAGTGGCGTTTCCGGTTCCAGTGGTATTGGAGGATTGGCTTCCACAGATTTTCGCTCGTATCTTGGTTGCAGGAACCAGGAATTCCTACGGAACTTGGCTCCTTCTGCCGTCTGGATCATATAGGAGTTGGAGTTTCCGTGTCTGACGATGATCTCAGCTGGGACCCAATTCCTCAAAGATTTCCTCCACAACACTTGGTCACCAGCCTGGAACAACATGGGTGCGTTCTTGCCTTTGTCTGCTTGCCTTTTCTCTTTGTCACGCATCTTCCCCAGTGACCTTCGGACTTCTTCTGGTCTGATAAGGTGAGGCTGGAGCAAGGAGTTCAGGCAGGGAAGAAGGGTCTTCGTTCTTCTCCCCATCAAACGTTGCGCTGGTGAGCCGATGTTCCCTCTAGGTGTATTTCGGTGGTTTAGAAGCGCTAGATGTGGGTCTGACCCATCTTTCAAGCATTTTTGTAGCAGGAGTTTGGCCTCCTGTACATAGCGTTCTGCTAGTCCATTGGACCGGGCAAATTCTGGGCTGGAGACTCTGTGGCGAATGTCCCAAGCACACAGGAAGTCTCTGAATTCTTGGCTGGAGTACTGGGGTCCACCGTCTGAATTTAACTGGTCTGGAATTCCGAATGTGGAAAACCATCTTTTCAGCTGCTTGATGACTGCTGAGCTTGTGGTTGATCTTAATTCCACGAAGTCAAAAAATCCAGAGTAGCTGTCAGCTATGGTCAGATACTCTCTATGGTTCCAGTGGAATAGATCACTGGCTAATATCTGCTAGGGCCTTTCAGGGAGTTCGCCTGTTGTGATTTGTTCCTCTGGCTTGCTTTTTTGAAGGGCTTGACAAGTTGGACAACTTTGCACGTACCGCTTTATTTCATCTGCCATTTTTGGCCAAAACACATTTTCTCGGGCCAGCTTGAGGCAACCTTCAACCCCTTTATGGCTGCGATGTATTTCAATGAGCAATGATGGGACCATACATTTAGGGATCACTATTTGTTCACCTTTGACAATGAGGTCTTCATACACTCCTAGTTCTTCTCTGAAGCTGAAGTAAAGTTGAACATCATCAGCTAAAAGTTTTCTATTTTCGGGCCACCCATTCAAAATGTAGCTTTCACTTCCTGGAGAACATGATCTTCCTTTATAGCTTCCACGAGTTCACTCAATTTTGTCTTTGAGAAAGCTACTGCGACCAATACAGTGAGTTCTGGGGGTCTATCTTGCTCTGGCGCATTTTCTATGTCCCTGCTGAGGGCATCAGCTATGAAGAGCTCCGATCCTTTTTATATTTGACAGTCGGGTTGTAAGGCATAATCTCAAACAAAATTCTTTGTAGTCGAGCGGGAGCCTTGTGCAATGGCTTTTTGAATATGCTTTCAAGAGGTTTATGGTCTGTTCCTACTATCAACTTTGGGTTCCCCCACACATGAGAATGATACTTTTTGCAGGCCACCAGTATTGCCAAAGCCTCTTTTTCCATTTGGCTATAATTAAGCTCTGATTTAGTCAATGCTTTGGAGCTGAAGGCGATAGGCTGGTCACGCTGCATCATACATGCTCCTACTGAGTGCTTACTAGCATCCACAGACAGAGTGACTGGCTCCTTAGGGCTGTAGTGTCGCAACACTGGTGCCTTTTTCATAGCTGATAGCAGGCTTTGGAAAGCAGTTAAATGTTCTGGCCCCCATTGCCAAACAGTGTCCTTCAGGAGTAGCTGCCTTAATGGCTGAGTCAATTCGGAGAAATTTTTTATAAATTTGGACAAATAAGTAGCCATCCCGAGGAATCTCTGTAGTTCTGTCTGGTTTTCAGGTATTTTAAATCTCTCCAAGCTAGCTATTTTTTCTGGATCCACTTGAATGCCATTTCCTGAAATTACATGTCCCAAAAAGGTGACTTTTGGCGTATTGAAAATACATTTTTTAGGATTCATCTTGAGCCCTGCGCTTTTCAACGTGCTCAGAACATCTTCCACGATTTTTTCCAATTCTTGTTTGTTCTTCGCATGGCACAATACATCATCCATGGCTACCTCTACACCCTGTTTCCCATCTAGTAAAGAGGACATCCAGGCTTGAAATACTTCGGGAGCCGAGCTCAAACCAAATGGTAGCCGAAGGCAACGAAACCTGCCCCAGGGAGTAGAAAATGTGAGGTAATTCGATGTTCTACGTGTCACTCGGATCTGCCAGAACCCTCGAGCGCAGTCCAACTTTGTAAAGATTTTCGATCCATGAAGATTAGTCGCAACTTCGTCCATGGTCTTCAAGGGATATTGTCGTCGTTTAATATTTTTATTTACCTCAGTAAGGTCAATGCAAATTCTAGGGACACCCTTTTTCCAGACGACGACCATTGGTGAAACTGCTGGTGCTGGCTCATCCATTCGCTCGATGATCTTGTTTTTTACCATCTTGTCCACTTCCATCTTTACTTGATCGCGGATTGAGTATGGGATTTTCCGAGGCGGACATGTCTTGAAATCAGGATTTTCTACAATGTCGATATCATAAACGAAGTTTCTTATGCAGCCTATGCCTGTAAAAAGGTCTTTGTCGTACTGTTCTTTTATCTCGTCGATCCGTTTCACCAATCCCAATTTTTCACATGATCTTTTACCAAGTATGCACTTGTGTCCTCTACCAACCACCATGAAATTCAGTTTTGTAGCTTGTCCCTTTTTCGTTTTAATAGGTACTACAGCTTCTCCTATCACTGGTGTGGAGTCATTGCTGTATGATATGAGGGATCGCACCTGTGATCTATTAACATGGAGGCTGAATTTTTGTACTTCATTCAAGGTGATAATGTCACACTGAGCACCCGTATCCAGTTTGAAAATAACTTGATGATTTCCTGGAAAAGTGATGGCCTCATTCCAGTCTTGATCTGTTGGTCGAGTTGATTGAACTTCCCCCACATAAAGATCGAATTCCGATTCCATATTAGTAGTTGTGACACAAGTATTTACTGATTTGGAAAAACAGTACTGTTGGAAGTGTCCTCGTCGGGAACAATTTCCGCATTTATTTTTGAATGCTGGACAGCTTCTCTTTTTATGAACCGTTCCGCACCTCTTGCAATGAAAGGTTTCGTCTTCTTTCCAATTTTTTGATTGGTTGTAAGATTTATCTTTGAATTTTCTCGAATTCCACCTTTTCTTATTTATAGAGTTTATTTCTACGTGTTCTTCCCCTTTCATGTCAGTCATCTGCTTTCTCGCTAACTCCGCGGCCCTACAGGCGGATACAGCTTTGTCATAGTCGAGGCTTTCCTGAGACAACAATGATTTTCGAACTTCATCGTCTAATATGCCCACGACAATTTTGTCACAAAGCAGTTCATCCCTCAGTGTTCCGAACTGACATTTGTTGGCCTGGTTTATCGCATCTGTTAGAAATTCATCAAAAGTTTGGCTTCTCTTTTGTGCCAATCTGTTGAACAACAAGCGTTCGTAGGTTTTGTTTACCTTGGGTAAAAAATACTTGTCGAACTCACCTTTGATGTAATTCATCGATGTTTTCTGGCTATCTGTGAGTTTAAACGTGTTGTATATCGTTATTGCTTCTTGCTCCATCACCGTCATGAAAGTCGCGACCTGTTTTTGCGGGCTCTTTTTGTTGAGATTGATAGCTTCCGCATACCAATTGAAAGATTGAACCCATTCTTCCCACAGGCCGGCGATATTTTGCTGATCGGCAATTTTAAATGGTGGAGGTGGCCGAAGATTAATTGCTTCGTCTTCGCTCATTTCTCCGTCGAAACTAAATCCGAACGAATTTGTTCCGAACGCGGCGATCCACAACTGATTCACGATCGCGGCTGGGAGGCACAACGAATTACGGGATTGTTTTGACTACCCGAACAACGACGATCTAAACACGATATTCTATTTAAACCCGTTTCGGCACCATGTAACTGTTCATTGAAAGGGAATTAATTAATGAACACGATAAGTAATTAGCGAAAAGGACTTCTATATTCGCATTCGAAATTAATAATATTAGAAATCAAACGTCACCTTAACCTTACTCTCATTGTAACCTACTTTACGTTATTTCAAACAGTAGTTATACAAAATAAACAATTTCCTTCTCAATGTCATTACTTCCATTCACAGGTTCCGCTCGAGTCGTGGTACCACAGACCATATTTTTACCTTGCGGCAGGCCATGGAGAAATTCACAGAGCATGGTCTTGATCTCCATATACTTTTCGTGGACTACCAGCAAGCTTTTGATACCCTGGGCAGAAAAGCGATTCTGAGTGCTCTCCTAAGGAATGGAGTGCCCGAGAAGCTGGTCAGGCTGGTGGGTGTTACCTTACATGACAGCTCATCCAGAGTTCTTGTTGGCAACAAGGCAGGTGGCCAGTTCGATGTCAAATCCGGTGTCAGACAGGGGGATTCCCTCTCAGCGACCCTCTTCAACATCGCCCTACACGAAGCAGTAAAGCTGGCCGACAAAAAGGGGAATATTGTGAACAAAACCTGGCAAATTCTGGCATACGCCAATGACATCGCCGTCCTAGCCCGCAGCCAGAATGCCCTCCGGGAAGCCTTTCAATTGATATGTGAGGAGGGGAACCGTATGGGACTCAAGATAAACCAGGAAAAAACAAAGTACCTGAAGATGATATCCCCGTCCGTAGCTCCCAGTCCTCGGCAGAGTATCACTCTGGACGGTTATGAGTTCCAAGGTGTGGAATCCTTCCGTTACCTTGGCAGTGCACTGAACTGCCAGAATTTAGTCCAGAGTGAGATCAAGTTGAGGCTCATGGCTGGCAATAGCGCATATTTTGCAAACATTAAATTGTTTTCCTCGTGTCTACTCTCGAGAACCACAAAACTCCGTCTGTACAAAACTCTGGTGCGCCCTGTCGTATGTTTTGGAAGTGAAACTTGGACTTTGCGGGCGGAAGACGAAAGGAGACTACGAGTTTTTGAAAGGAAAATAATAAGGAAGATATATGGAGGGGTTCGTGATGGTCCGGGATGGAGGATGAGGAACAATTACGAGATTGAGGCAATTCTGGAGAGTGAGGATATTGTCAGGTTCATCAAGGCTGGTAGATTGAGGTGGCTTGGGCATGTTGATAGAATGAGTGTGGATCGGGGGGCCCAAATCAATGCTGAAGACAAGGATTGAGACAAGGAGGAGAAGAGGAAGACCCCGGAATCGATGGCTCGATGAGGTGTCGCGAGACCTGCAGACCGTGGGAATGAGGAGATCGCAGGCCGCAGACCGAGAAAGGTGGAGATTGGGAGTACAGGAAGCCAGGGGCCACACCGGCCTGTAGCGCTCTGCAGTAAGTAAGTAAGTAATGGGGAAATAAGGGCCTTTAGCGGGCGGCTGGTTGCCGAGCTACGTCATCACCTCAAGCGTCGCGGCTCGTGACCCCTACCTTGTAGTTTAACATCCTTGGGTAATACGTAATGATTTATTGGATATCACAAATTGACACTCACCCAAGTACAAGTCAATCACGCTTGGCAAATTACAGAAAACGTGAGGAGCGAAGTCAAATCCAGCGATCTCATTCTGTTCCAAATGCAACTTTTGAAGCTTGCCCAAACTGCTGTTTGTGAAGATGGCCTCCAAGTCCTGGGCGAAATCGGCATCCGGGTGTTTGTCGTCAAACGCATCAGTCAAATGAAGTTCCATTAGGTTTTCGAAATTCGAGAAAATCCTAGGAAAAGAAAAATTATTTGAGCTCTGGAATATTTATTGTAGAGTACGAGTACTTTACTTCAAGCACAATAACATTATTCCATGAAAGAAGTTGAAGTAGCCCAGGCAAATTGTGGTTAAAAGGGGTCCAGCCCCATAAAATTGCTTTAGAGCTGGAAATCGTAAACCCTTTTGGGGGTTCTGAATGACAAGTATCTGAGTTTGCGACGGTTTCTAGGCTGTGCTTCAGATTTGAGAGCCTAAAAACGTACGTTTTTCAGTAGGTACCTACTTTGCTTATAACTCGAAAAGTAAGTTCCCTACAGAAAATTTTACTGCATCCTTTTGGTTTATTATTTTCAATAATGAACCTTTCGAATCGACCAAGAAAAACTTTTTTCAACCCTCCCTCAAATTTGTTGGTTTACGTTTCACGGTACGTAGAATCCAAAAATCGAATAAAAATTTGGCTGTCCGTAGGCCGTCCGCGGAAGTTTCCTTGGACCGATTTTGACGAAATTTGGTACATGGGCTCCATTTGGGGTCTAGTTGTGCCCCGAAGCTTTTGGTTGCTGTAGGTCACTTCTAAGGGTTGAAAAAGAAGGACTGACATTGTCAATACGCCCTAGCTCAAAAATGTCGATGTTAAGGTACCTATTGTTTTTTCTTCAATTTAAAATAGTTTGAATTTTTGGAATCGAATGAGACCACCCAGAGCTCTGTAGGACCAACCGTTCGCTCACTACGAGAACTTAAGGGTTGGTCCGACGGTAAATCACCAACACGAGTGTGAGTCGCAAAAGAAGCCTAATGAGAAGCTCGAGAATAAACTTGACTGTCAAGCAAAAATTTGGTTGATAGGTGGCGACAATATCGAAGCTGAGTTCTTTGCAAGCGATTGATCTATACAGAAAAATAATAAAACTTCGTGTAATAATTTGCAGCGTTTTTTAAAGAGCAATAAATTTCGCGTCGATCGGTGTTTGGAACATTGAAATCGGTTAACCCGTACAGCCATAACGCTCAACTTCTAACGCCTGAAGGTCGAAATAAACTACAACCGATTGAAAAATGTCAGGACCAAACTTGTAGGAAATTTTATTGTGAATCAGATGGTTCTTGAATTTTGAAATTAACTCACTCTAGAGCTAATATATGAATTTTAGACCAAAAGAGTCTGAAGCGCCAAATTTCCGCTAAGGCATTCCAACAAAGGAAACTTCGTTCGAAATTGCTGCATGACTGTCATCACAGTAGGCTGTTCTATCTGGAATCTGTCTGTCCCATAGTCAAAAAGAAAATCACTAGACAGTGCAGATGCAAATGAAAACGGTGGATACAGCTTTCGTACAAGTACGCAACCACGAGAGACATTTTATGTCTTTGCGCCCCCTTTCCCCTTCATATAAAACCCCGTATTGTACTTTTGTTTGTGGAAATTTGATTGTGCTCGTTGATGGTTGCGATGTAATGTACGTAAATATTCATTTAAACCCGCCCTCCTCAAATTTCAGGTTCCTGCGTTCAACAGGAGAGAAAATGGCCTTGGAGCTCACTCAGCTGATCAGTGACCACTCATGCGCCTTCAGCATTCTCCATTGACCCGCCCTCTCAAATTTCAGGTTCCTGCGTTCAACAGGAGAGGAAATAGCCTTGGAGCAAACTCAGCTGATCAGTGACCACTCAGGCGCCTTCAGCATTCTCCTTTGACCCTGTCTCTCAAATTTCAGGTTCCTGCGTTCAACAGGAGAGGAAATAGCTTTGGAGCTCACTCAGCTGATCAGTGACCACTCAGGCGCCTTCAGCATTCTCCTTTGACCCTGTCTCTCAAATTTCAGGTTCCTGCGTTCAACAGGAGAGGAAATAGCTTTGGAGCTCACTCAGCTGATCAGTGACCACTCAGGCGCCTTCAGCATTCTCCTTTGACCCTGTCTCTCAAATTTCAGGTTCCTGCGTTCAACAGGAGAGGAAATAGCCTTGGAGCTCACTCAGCTGATCAGTGACCACTCAGGCGCCTTCAGCATTCTCAATTGACCCGCCCTCTCAAATTTCAGGTTCCTGCGTTCAACAGGAGAGGAAATGGCCTTGGAGCTCACTCAGCTGATCAGTGGCCACTCAGGCGCCTTCAGCATTCTCAATTGACCCGCCCTCTCAAATTTCAGGTTCCTGCGTTCAACAGGAGAGGAAATAGCCTTGGAGCAAACTCAGCTGATCAGTGACCACTCAGGCGCCTTCAGCATTCTCCTTTGACCCTGTCTCTCAAATTTCAGGTTCCTGCGTTCAACAGGAGAGGAAATAGCCTTGGAGCTCACTCAGCTGATCAGTGACCACTCAGGCGCCTTCAGCATTCTCAATTGACCCGCCCTCTCAAATTTCAGGTTCCTGCGTTCAACAGGAGAGGAAATGGCCTTGGAGCTCACTCAGCTGATCAGTGGCCACTCAGGCGCCTTCAGCATTCTCAATTGACCCGCCCTCTCAAATTTCAGGTTCCTGCGTTCAACAGGAGAGGAAATAGCCTTGGAGCAAACTCAGCTGATCAGTGACCACTCAGGCGCCTTCAGCATTCTCCTTTGACCCGCCCTCTCAAATTTCAGGTTCCTGCGTTCAACAGGAGAGGAAATGGCCTTGGAGCTCACTCAGCTGATCAGTGGCCACTCAGGCGCCTTCAGCATTCTCAATTGACCCGCCCTCTCAAATTTCAGGTTCCTGCGTTCAACAGGAGAGGAAATAGCCTTGGAGCAAACTCAGCTGATCAGTGACCACTCAGGCGCCTTCAGCATTCTCCTTTGACCTGTCTCTCAAATTTCAGGTTCCTGCGTTCAACAGGAGAGGAAATAGCTTTGGAGCTCACTCAGCTGATCAGTGACCACTCAGGCGCCTTCAGCATTCTCCTTTGACCCTGCCTCTCAAATTTCAGGTTCCTGCGTTCAACAGGAGAGGAAATAGCCTTGGAGCTCACTCAGCTGATCAGTGACCACTCAGGCGCCTTCAGCATTCTCCTTTGACCCTGTCTCTCAAATTTCAGGTTCCTGCGTTCAACAGGAGAGGAAATAGCCTTAGAGCTCACTCAGCTGATCAGTGACCACTCAGGCGCCTTCAGCATTCTCAATTGACCCGCCCTCTCAAATTTCAGGTTCCTGCGTTCAACAGGAGAGGAAATGGCCTTGGAGCTCACTCAGCTGATCAGTGACCACTCAGGCGCCTTCAGCATTCTCCATTGACCCGCCCTCTCAAATTTCAGGTTCCTGCGTTCAACAGGAGAGGAAATGGCCTTGGAGCTCACTCAGCTGATCAGTGACCACTCAGGCGCCTTCAGCATTCTCCATTGACCCTGCTTCCGTAACGCTTCAAAGGGATCTGTTGGATGACGATACCTATTTTCCTCTCACGATCATGTTGACATCTCATTTGTTACTCACGATCATATGTTACTAAACATGTGCATAATTCAGCTTTCCGTACAGGTACATTCATATTAGGGACCATGTACCATGTTTAATAAATTGAGAGCTTTCCGATGAGTGGTGAACGATTTTTGTGGGGTGGAAAATGAGGAACTTAGTTTTCCCTAGGAACGATTGGTTGTACGTGAAAATCATCACAATTATTTGGTAACGAATTTTGGTAACGGTTTTCGAGTTATGTGCCAGAGCAAAGACATAAAATGTCAAAAAAA
>CM019178.2:54412692-54581626 GCA_009739505.2 Apolygus lucorum | reverse complement strand
CAAACATTGTCTGGACCAAAGTTAGTTCCCGCACCGACCGCTAGAGTTCTGCCGCTAGGCTGCCAAGCCCACTTCAAGCTGAATTAGTTCTATTCATGCAATCATTAGGTAATTGTATTCCCTAATATCGAACCTGCATTAGATCTACAGGGTGTCCGAGAAAGATACGGCCAAACTTCAGAAGTCGATTCTGCAAGTAATTTGCAACAAAAAAAGTCTCTTAGCAATTTTCTTTTAACCCTTTGCTTTTACAAGTTTTTTTTCGTATGTTGAACCTTGTCTCACTATAATGAGTATAGCTCCCTCATTTTACGTGGAAATTCCAATCTTATTACACGTTAATTTGAATTTAAGGGAGAAATTCTTGTTTGAACGCGGAAAAACGTGAATTTTTTTTCAACGAAATCGACGGTTTGGCGGGAGGATTTGGGAGCCTCCTCCGCCGCCCCTCCATCCGACCACAAATCCCCCCGCCAAACCGTCGATTTCGTTGAAAAAAAATTCACGTTTTTCCGCGTTCAAACAGAAATTTCTCCCTTAAATTCGATTGTAAAATATTTTTTGACTATACCGTTGTAAACCTGAGATTTTGAGGATGTTTTTTCTGAACACCCCATCGATTTTCCTCTACAAGGAAAATCTCTTGAGAATTTCCTCAAAAACTCAAAAATTGCAAAGTTGTAAGTTTGGAGTAGACAAAATCTAACTAGATGCAAGGTTATAAATGTGTATTGTAGCTCATCTGATGGGAAATTTGATGTTCTTTTCAGCGGTGTAATCAGATTTGAATTTCCACGTAAAATGAGGAAGCTATAATCATTTGAGTGAGACAAGGTTCAACATACGAAAAAAATCTTTAAATTGAAAATTCTTGAAAAAAACAAGGGGTTAAAAGAAAATTTCTAAGAGACATTTTTTGTTGCAAATTACTTGCAGAATCGACTCCTGAAGTTTGGCCGTATCTTTCTCGGACACCCTGTATAGGAATCAGTTTATTAAGTAGAGCAAATAACGAATAACCAGAGAATCAGATGTTCGGGGTTGATCCATGGGTGCTCTTCCAATATGCGCCCCCCTATCACGCTTCTGTTCCAATATGCGCCCCCTATCACGCTTCTGTTCCTATATGCGCCCCCTATCACGCTTCTGTTCCAATATGCGCCCCCCTATCACGCTTCTGTTCCAATATGCGCCCCCTATCACGCTTCTGTTCCTATATGCGCCCCCTATCACGCTTCTGTTCCTATATGCGCCCCCCTATCACGCTTCTGTTCCAATATGCGCCCCCCTATCACGCTTCTGTTCCAATATGCGCCCCCTATCACGCTTCTGTTCCAATAGGCGCCTCCCTATCATTAGCAACCAATAATACGTTACTACTCTTGATAAACGTACCTGTAATATGATTTTGGACATTGAATCCTGCAAGATGATGCTGTCGTCAAAGTTAGGTAGTAGGTAAAAATCATGCCCTGTACACGTCTTTCATGTCTCTCAAAAATGCTTCAAACAGGTCTTCATCACGGTGGGCCAACTTCCAACAATAATGGTCGAGGTGAGATTGAAACAGTGCAGGGGATGTTCCTCACATGGTCTTCAAAATCTTATTTTTGGCATCCAGCCACGAACGCTCGATGGCCTGAGTGTGTGCCCCAGTCGACGGATCTACATAATTTTGCTGGTGGTTCACTGTTCGATGTTTGAAGCCGAGACTACTCAGGCTCCTGTATGCCGCCCATTCGTCGGAATGTATGACGGAGCCAGGCTGGCACTCTCTCTGTATTATAGGGATGAGGGTGTTTTTGTCGCGCCTTTCGACGCAGAAGTACCTAAAGTCGGTCCCCTTTTTTAAACCAAAAACCCATGGTCCGTCAATTCTGCGACCGTGGTTGCGGTTGTTGGGGCTTCATCTATTTGAATCGGGTCGGGATCTGTTCCCACCATTTGCCCTCGCACAGTGACAGACACCTTTAAAGTACACACTTCGCGGCACATGTTGAACTAATCAGTTACAGTGTTAGTAGATCTCCCTGAATACGCCTGTGCTGTGTGGGTGGGTATTTCCATAATGAAGAAAAGCACAAGTTCCAAAATTTCGCATAAGGACAACGTTGCATTCATTCGACCATTTAAATCAGTGTAGTGGAAAAACCTGTTACCCGATCGAACCAACCACGTGGTTTTACACTGTTTCTTGGTGCATCGGAGTACTGTATTCGCTTCGCCACGTCTGTTCCTTTTAGAACCCTCCACCATTACAGTACCGCACTTTTCACAGGGACCTGCTTCCAATACCTGGTCAATTAAACCGCGCTTGCGTAAAAAATTGGTGGCCGATAATTCGTCATACACGACATTTCTGTAAAAATCTTTCAGTAGCATTGGCATCGTCCCACTCGTCACAAAACACCGACCCGAACTAACTGACCCCTGAACATGAGATAGGACGTTATCTCATTGCAATCCCTATCCTGACTATCCGAGATAAACATTATTATCATCTTTTTCACCCATCTTTGATCGTTGGAGATGAGTTCAGTGTTCTTTGATCACTAACAATGAAAACGACGAGGAGGCGCAGTTGCTCGGGGTGGCGCATATTGGAAGAGCACCGATCCATGTGTCCGCGGCCATTCCGAATCTTGGGGTGACCTCCCGTAGAACCGCTCATCGCCATCTTGTGTTAATTCAATACAACCAGTTGTGAACACTTTTATATTGTCTTCGTATTTGGTTCTTTTATCCCGAGGAGTCAACAACCTTCATACTAGTGGCAAAGAAATACATTTATCTTTATACATTGCTGACCAGAGTGCAGGAGGAAGACAAAATATAAGACCAGGATATTTATGCATCAACACCTTTAATCTCCTTCCCTTCTACTCTGTAAAGACATCACTTGAATCTCATTTCTAATCAGAGGTTACACTTCTTGGCTAGCCAAGAATAGAACACTGTAGAAAATACAATGGACTTTAACCAATTTAGCAGTAATGTATTGGTAGATATCCTAAGAGGGTAGGTATCCCTGTTCACATGTGGCTCATCCCAGTAGATTTGGAACGATGGAGTTTTCTCTTGAAGCGGACAAATCGGGGAAATCTGTCCGCCAGAACAACAAGGACAGAAAAAACCAGTACTGGGGGTGTCGATTCTTCAAAATGAATCGATTTGAATCAAATCGATATTTTAGAGAAAAATCTAGAAAAACCGTACCGATTTTTTCAAGAATCGATACTTTTTAAGCTAAAGTCGGTACCAAAAGCTGGAGCGTATAGAAAAGTTTATTTAAATTCTATCAAGTTTCAAACAACCAACTACCTGTATCTTTCATACCTATTGATGTTTTTGTTTTCATGGCAATCTGTCACACAAAAAGCCTATACCTACTGCGTAAGTGACAACCCACTAATTTTTCTTCTATGTGAATGGGGATAAGTGAATGACGTCATCAGTTCCATCAGGATAGGTTGAGGTGGTGGTGTTTCTAATTTTTTGGTCATTAGGTTGTGATAAGCAATATTCATAATGTTTCCTTCCCCTTTGGTTGTTGTGATGTTTATTGATGATAATTTATTTCACTCAAACAGCTAATGAAAATAATCGGATCGATTCTTCGAGGGAAAAAATAATCTCAAAATATCGAGTTTAAAACTCGAAGGGGTGAAGAACCAACATAGCTTAACTCATTTTGTCAACTTTTCAGGAGGCTCAAAAAACTGCTTCGTAATGTTTTTCACACCATTGTGTTCCCATATGACTGCAACAAGTAACTGATCTTTTTTTTTTTTTTGGAGAAATTATTGGGTAAGTGGAATTACTTGAGTTTAGAGATGGGCAAAACGGTTCACCTAGAAGAACGGCTCTGAGCGCTCCGCTCATTCAAAAGATCCGGATCTTTTCGACGGATCAGTGGCTCTTTTGATCTCGTATTTATTGTAGAGATGAAAATACGATGAAAAACGCTACAAATTGTTACACAACGGTTTATTTTAGTTCTGCCCGGAAATGTTTATTCGATTATTGGATTCTACTCTACCTTGAATCCTAAGCCATGAAATTTTGAGGGCGAGAGGGAATAATTTCTCTGTTGCTCGATTCCAATGGTTCATTATTGAAAATAATAACCCAAAAAGCGCTGTTGTTCAATAAAGATGCTCAACAAATCCTTCAAAAATCAACGAAAATTAATAAATGAACACGATTAATGCAATGAATAAGTAAGACTTGAAAATACAGTTTTTTGGTAAAATATTTATTTATATGAAATCTGCTTTTTTTTATGCCTCTAATGACAAACCACAGCAACAGTGAGCTGACGAAAAGGAGGTCCTAATTTTCCCGAACACTGCCGATCTCAAAAGGACCGAAGAACGAAGAGCCGCCGATCTCAAAAGGACCGAAGATCGAAGAACCGCGATTCATTTGTCATTTTTACTGATCCGCAGTTCACTCGCTCTTTTGAAGAACCGATCTTCACCGAACACTACCAGTACTGAGCTCAAAAGATCCGAAGAGCCGCGGTTCTTTTTTACTGACCCGTGGTTCACTCGCTCTTCTGAAAGACCCGGCTCAAAGAGCCGGATCTTTGAGCCGGGTCTTTCAGAAGAGCGAGTGAACCACGGGTCAGTAAAAAAGAACCGCGGTGTTGTTACCCGGCGGTGTTACCCCCTCAACCCCTTCCGAAAATTCCCAAGTCAACAAACGAGAGAGAACCATTTTAGCTGAAGTCCTCAATACCGAGCAATAATAGCCTGAGTCACAAAATTGGGCAGAAAAATTCAAGTCAAGCAAGATTTTCTGGCATCATTTACCTTGGTTAAATGATCACAATCTATTCCTTTTCAATATCAATTTGTGCAATGGGTTTACTGACTCCACTTATAATAATTTCCACATGCTCAGAACACAAAAATTACTATAAATAACTCACAATTTCATGGAGGAGGCTGGGCGACCATACCCGATGACAGGGAAAACACTGTCTGTGTTCTCTTGTGATCTTACACTTTGACTTGAGCACTGTTGCCTTAACCCATTTCCGGCCACTGATGCGTTTTCGCATCGACTTTTTTTTTTAAATATTGAAAATAGTGGAAACTCTTTGTAGGAGAATTTTTTCTCGTTCACGCTGTTCCTCTACTAGTCAAAAAAAATCCTTCGACATTCAAGAGTTCGATGCGACTTTGGAATTTTTTTTGTTGAAAAGGAGACCTTTTGGCCGAAAGCGTGATTATGGTGGCTTAAATTCGATCCTGGGCGATTAAGCGTTCTGGGCCACGAGTCGGATAAATCGCATCGATTTGGAAGACTGAGGCCTCTTAAATCCCATTAAAATGTAAAATTCATAAAATTTGGAGTATTTTCGCTCTCAATTGGTAAGCAAATTATGCATTATTTCGGCCGCCATCTTGTAAAAGAGTTCATCCTCCTCCTCTCACTTCTCTGTTATTTCCACCCTTGGCTTGAAATGGGTTAAATGATTTTTCTCCCATTTCCGTTGGCTAAACTGTTTATCTGACTGGAGCCACCACACTTTTTTCTATAGGGTTGTGACCTTATCTCAAAACCGAAACAAAGTGAGTCAGGCTATGCTGGTTCTTCACCCTCGTTATTCTAAAGAATCGATACTTTTTTACCATCTCTAACCAGAAAACATACGAATAGTCAGAAACATTTGGCATTTATTAATCCTTATTTTCCCACTGTGCAAAAAATGTTTTTTAAGGATTTTTTTCAACAATACTGGTGTATTTTGACAAAGCAGATGGCATAGAATAGCTGGTTTTGATCGAAATATTAGAGATTTTGCTTGTTTCGATGAAAACTAGACGGTATCTGGACAGATCTCAGGATCGCTCCATGTGAACAGGGCTTTAGCGGTTACCATAGAAGCAGACGAGCTACTCATAAGAACATTCTACAACATGGGAGACTGTGTGGAGTTCTTAAAACGCTCTTCAGTCTCCCCACAATAAACTTTATTTGGATTTACTAAACATTTTTTAAAACTACCCTACAATTTCCTATTACATTGGCAATTGGAAAACTTGGATCAAATACCTCTTTTCACCACAGTCAGAACTTGAAATTATTTCTCTATAATACCCAACTATTCAACTTGACAGAAATTTTTTTTAATCTCCCCTCAAAGGCGCAAAAAGATACAGAACCTAAATTAATCGATAAATATAATGGGGAGGTGGACCAGGACTACCCAACGCCAGCTTTGGGAATTTAAGGCGGGTGGGGGTGTGAGATGGATGGAAGAAAGTGTCTTTATAAAATGACCACCAGTTCCCGAGGACGCCGGCGGTGATGCCACAGAGCACTCCCGCCGAGATCCCCAGCTGAAGTATCTCTGTGGCACTCTTTCCACACCTTTTAGCTCAAATATCGCTTGCTTTGGATCTTGTCTGTTATACCTCCTTGGCTGCCATTGACAACCTGAGCATCCAGGATTATGGCAAACTCGTCGGACTTCACAGCTATGATATCAGGCTTCTTGCCCTGGTTGCTTGGCATACGATACAATCATTCTCTCTCAATATCCCAGGCGCTGGATGACTAAGCACCTGCTAGCTGCCAGGAGTTTTGGACATTGCTGCTGCACTACATAGTAGAGGAATTAATTTTTACCCTTACAGGGACGGCGAAGGGTACATACCAGGGGCGGCTACTGATAGGAGCTTAGGCGCATACGCACCCCCAGCCAATTAAAAAAAAAATCAAACTTCATTCCTCTGGGTTTGAAAAGTAAGTTGGCTAGTGACAGAAGACTAGATCGTAGGTACTGTGCTAGTTGAATCTACACGCGAAAACTGTGGCGGGAGCTCCCTCTTATCTGACCAATCACACCCGTTTGGAGCAAAATCTTTCCTCTTCTCCGTTTCTGGGGAGGGTGACGTCATGGTGACGTGTTTTGAGGGAGGCAGGCACGTGAGATTGACCAACCAGAGAGCAGGACATTTTCTCGTGTTGAGCAGAATTGGTTCATTGCTCCCATGTCAGAGAGCTCTGCAATCCGGATTTCCTTATCCATATACATAAAACGCCAACCGTACGTACGTATGCACAGAGGGGTTGGAGGGGTCGCGGGAGTGGGGAGAGTCGGGGGAATCGGAGTTGGGAGGAGTTGGGGGCGGGAGGAGTCGGAGGAATCGTTTTTGCCTACTTTTAGTAGGCTTTTCAGCTAGTAGAGAAATAAGTAAACAAACAAACCTGATAAGGGAATTCCGTTTTACGTTTTCAGTTTACTACCGTTTCAGTACACACTGTTTTGTTCAAAGTATTGTGATTATTTAGGAGTGTTGTAGGTACGATGAGTAGTTTACATTAAAGTAAAGTAAACTATTTGCGTTTGTCGATTGTGGAAAAGTGCGACATTCGAGAAACTGGCCACCCTTTCCTGTCTCTCCTTGGACTCCAGCAGACGTTGGAATTTAAAAACTGTGCAGATTCGTACCGTAAGTTTTAATGTCGACTATTATAAGAAGGTAGATTGGCTTTGTGGGTGTGAAGTGACTAACTGATAATTTTGCTTTGCTTCCCTACTTTGCTCTACCAACCGAAATGAGGCTTGAGTTAAAGACGGCATAAGTGATCTCCCATTAAGCCAAAAAATTGAAAAACGCTTAGGCTGTCTCCCATAAGAACGCTCTGGTAGATTTGCGTATATTGGGTCGTCAAAATATAATGCAACAACTCGACAGTGCACATCGTCATAAGATCGAAAAATAGGTACATTTTTTATCCCGAATCATTGATTGTACCTATCAAGTTCTGTGGTGTTTTCGAGCTAGCCGTGCGTGGGCATGATGAGAGGGAAGATTCTTCGAAACCCGGAGTTTTCAAGGGGCTCGTTAATTTTTCTTCCGAATTGGACGATTTTTTGAATCGTCACGGGCAAATATACATTTCAGTTATTGCAATAAGATGGATGAATTTCTTGGGTTTCGACCTTTGATGACTAAGTATTTCAGAATTTCTGTTAACCACTAGAGAACATTATTTTTCGTGTCTATTGTACATGAATTTTAAGATGAAAAAGTTACCAAGATTTATCCCATTTGCATATCGTTGAAATTTCTAATTGGCAGAGAAAATCACCTATTCTGTCCCTTCTAGATAGCCTCTCCTGATCTCTGTGCACCCCCTGAGTTTCGGGGCAGGAGCCGCCACTGGTATATACCGTCCTGCAACTTCCTCGCGTGCACCTAGCCACCCTAGGCTAGGGAAACCACCAGGACAAGAGTACCCTAACCAAAATTCCGGAGTCAAATACCTATACTCTTGCAGGGCACTCACAGAGTATGACCTTTTCTATTCCAACTCCTCTCCAGTATAGTCAACATTCAACTGTCCCGGCCTTGGCCATTTCATTGAGACAGCTCAAAAGAAAGCGGCCAGTGAGGAGGCCTTAAAGGACAGCTTTTGATTCTTTTCTCTGCAATAGGGATGTCCGATACTTCAAAAGTATCGATATAATATCGTATCGATACATCTAGAAAGTATCAAAAAGTATCGATATTTTGAAGTATCGATACTTTTACAAAAATGTGTGAAAATGCCTTTTATGTTTCTCTCTATCAGTGTGACATCTCTCTATCGCGAGGATAATAATTAATATAGAATGAAAAAAACAATAAATGACTCATTTTTTTAATTTAGGCACTTGTTTTCCTATTGCACTTGGTTGGGTTAACATTTTGGTGGTTCTTCCTAGATGATGGAGGACAGCAGGTTATCATAATATGATTATGAGGACAGCAGGTTATCATAATATGATTATGGTCTGTTCTGAGAGGCAGTCCTGAACAATTCTTGGGGCTCTTGTTCGAGGGGCTTGGAAGAGCCTGAAGGAGTTTGGAGGAGCCCATTCACCTCTATCCCCTCCCCTTTCCGAACTGTTCCAGACTGCCTCACCGAACAGACCCATAGAGAGCTGGAGGAACATCATCTTTGTTTAGTTTGTTGAAGTGGTTGGTCTCCCAAGAATCTACGTGGAGAAAGAGGTACCTACTAAAATTTGAGACTTTCATCTAATGTGAGAGATAAAAAATAGATAGCATTTTGATCTAATGTGAGAGGTAAAAAAGTATCGCCTCCGATACTGGAAAAAAAGTATCGATACTACGATATATATCAGGAAAAAAAAGTATCGATATGTATCGATACTTTTTTTGAAAAGTATCGATACTTTTAAGTATCGATACTTTTGGGACATCCCTACTCTGCAATACTGATCATGTGCTTGGCTGCTTCTGCAAAGCCTTTAGTAACCTCTAGTTGGGGCATAGGGCCATCGGAATGTGACACCGACCCCTATTTGGCAAGGCGATCAGCTTTTTCATTGCCCTCAACTCCCTCATAGCCCTCTTCGCATTACGCTCTTTCCTAATAATGTTTATGGACTAAAGAAACTGAAACATAATGAATACCAGGCAAGCCATTCAAATAAATGGGGTTCCCTGATTGGTGGAAGCTAAAGGTGTGTCGGTCAGGAGTGAACGTATTGAATAGACCTTATCTTCAAAACGACCTTGTCTGAACTGAACGGGTTGTCAAAATGAACACGGTCATTCGTTCATCAACTCACTAATCGAGTTTTCCGGAAAAATTCCGAGAACAACAGAAGAAGGCCAACAAAACAAATTAATTGCACATTAATTGTACGTGGATCATGAATGTGTGAAAATGACATGAAAGTACCAACGGAAAGAAGTAGATGGAAGTAGTTTTCTGAACAAAACCGTCCATTATCCAATTGAAGAATTATTCGAATGAACTGTGGACTATAAAGACAAAAAATACTCCATGATTCGTACGGTTCGAATCGATCTTTCATTCGTTTTTGTCTTTTAGCTCATTCGATTCATTCAAATCACCTACTAAATGTAACCTATTCCGACTCGTTCGGTTTACCAACACGCGACCGGTTGGTTGTTTGTCTTGTGAGTGAACGGGTGAACGGATTCAAAAGACCTGGTCTCTGTAATGAGTGACCGTTTGGGATTCGAATCCGCCAAATGACCTTGTTTTACACACCTCTAGTGGAAGCACACCCATGAGAGAAAAGCAGGAACCAACTGAGCGGCCGAGCGGTGTTCACATCTCAATTATAATGGATTTTTTCTTTCATTTTTATGTCTTCAACGCAGACTTTGTCATTCTCATTTTTGCTTCCCTAATTTCATGTCAACTTTTTTTTGACAAGATGCTTTGGCGAAACGAATCACTTGGATATCGCACTGGGCAATCATTCCATCTCCATTTATAAACCTTGTATAACAGAGAATACTACAATCTTTGCCCACGAGAATGCACTGTTGATTGTGCACTTACACTACATTGGAATCATTGAGTTATTTCGCCCCTTAACCTATTTTTTTACAATATATCGTTTCTATCATCCCCAGCTAAGCTTAAGACTATTCGGAAACCAAAGTCCTTTCCAGGCCTAACCACCTTTCCCTGTTTATTGTCTCCAAAAACTGAGTTTCCCTATCAGACAGAGGTTTCGAGGCGTACAGCTGTTCCTTGAGTTGATCCAATTCTTCAGCCACTCTTTGGTACTTGAAGATGGCCCACAGGAAATCGAAGACAGTTATTTCAGGCCAGAGCGCGCCTGTAAAGTGGAGATAACTCGCACAACCCTGAAACACAATGGGAATCCCTTAATTGTACTCACTTATTTAGAGGGATCGTGCATTTTGAAATGGTTTTTTAAAAAGGAGAGACTTTTAGATCTAATGATCAGGATCGAAGAGAGTATTAAGGAAGAAGCAAAGGAGATGGATAGTATGAGAAGAGTGCTGATAACTGAGTGATGCTACCGAGGGTCGAGAGGGATAAATAGTTGTTAAGGGGGTTTCAGTTCCTCGTTCCGGGTCAGTATTTCGCGAAATTGAAGGGGCAAAAACTTAAAAAGTTGTATCTAAATTTGAAATTTTCAAGGATTTTAGAAATTCATTAGTGCAAGGGGCCTAGGGAATTGAAAAAGTGAAAGATTGCCGCTGGAATCATCAAAATCGAACAATAATTGCCAGAGAAACGCTGCAAATTATTACACAATGGTTTATTAGGTACTTTCTCATTATACGGGCGCCACTACATTTTTAGGATTTTTGGTACCGGAAATCAATTAAAAAACACATATTTATACAAAACAAACTTTAATAAACTTACGTACGAAATCACACAAAATCAAGTGGAACGGTTTTGGCGTTTTGGAACGGTTTTCCAGGCAGAACGCCAAACCGTTCCTCTTGATTTTGTGTGATTTCGTACGTAAGTTTATTAAAGTGTGTTTTGTATAAATATGTGTTGCGAAGGTATGACTCATCGGGTATAGTTTGATTCGTTACGAAACAAGGAAAGTCCTAGGAACATAATTACGATAACCTAACCGCCACAGCGCGCTGTATAAAAGTGGCGCCCGTATAATGCGAAAGTACCGTTTATTATTTTCCTATACATATACAGGGTGTCTACACTTTCGATGGGCATAACTTCAGGGTTCGATTCTACAAGGTATTTCCAACAAAAAATGTCTCTTAGCAATTTTCTTTTAACCCACTTAAAATTCATTTTTTTTCACTTTGAGGTTTTTCTTCGCGTTTTCGACCTTACGGCACTGATGTGGTCATAACTCTCTTATTTCTCCTGAAAATTCAAATCTGACTACACCGTTAGTAAGAGCGTTAAATTCCTAAGCTACCTAGTGCAAAATCAAAATATTTCAGCAATAAAATAGTTTCAAAAAAATCAAGTCAAAAAGCCAACTTTAAAAAATTTTCGAAACTTGACTTTCTTTGACCAAAGTTTTCACTCTAAATCCCTGCCCATTTCGATGGGCGCTCTTCGGAGAAAACATGCTCAAATTGTCAGCTTTTCAACGGTCTATCAATTTTTCTTTTTAACATTCAAATTGGAAGAGTAAATGAAGTTTGAATGCCAGAAAACGTGTGTTTTACAAGCAAATCCAGTGTTTTAAGCGGTTTCTGGTCCCCCTCGACCTCAAGATGGCTTGACGATTTTGGTATCATTTCCTATATAATTTTTTACGCTGAATCCAACGGTGATACTTCCGAATGATTCCGACCGCTAGAAAGTGGATTTTTTGAAGAAAACCTTCGTTTTTCGTGCATAAAATACGCAATATTCGTAGATATGGTAGTGAGCATGAAGTAACACCTTTGAACTCAACAAAAACTTCAATCAACTAGAAATTCGGTGTTTTTGTTGAGTTCAAAGATGTTACTTCATGCTCACTACCACATTTAAAAATAATGCGTATTTTATGTACGAAAAACGAAGGTTTTTTCCATAAAATGTAGCTAAATTAGAAATTTTAAAGGATTTTAGAAATTCATTAGTGCAAGGGGCCTAGGGAATTGAAAAACTGAAAGATTGCCGCTGGAATCATCAAAATCGAACAATAATTGCCAGAGAAATATGAGAAAACCCTTTTATTCAGTTTGGGTTTTCCCATATTTTACTGGCAATATTATGAATGATTCCAGCGGCAATCTTTCAGTTTTTCAATTCCTTGAAGCCGTGCACTAATGAATTTCTAAAATCCTTTAAAATTTCTAATTTAGCTACAACTATTTAAATGTTTGTCCCTTCAATTTTGCGAAATACTGACCCGGAATGAGGAATGAACGGGAACCGACTGAGACCCCCTTAACCTAATTAAGATATTCCCCCGTCTAAGCACATCGTGAGATATAGGGTGAGCCACGGAAACTTACTTATTTGAAAAAATCGCCGTTCGGCCTGGTGGGGTTGTACTGCTTGCAGATAGAAAGAATGCGGATGGACGATTTCCCAAAGGGTATACCTGGTAACATAGACGACTACCAGTTCCAAAATCTTAGGTAGCCTGGTGAGTCAGGAAAGGGAGGAAAGGGTCGAGCCTCAGACCTTAGTAATCCAGGCATTGAGCAACTCGAGTATGAGGTAGAGAGCCCCTTCACTCTGCCAATTGTTAGAAAGGATTTTTATCTCGAATGTGAGTTCACTTGCCCTTCTGATTTACCGTTCATTCGCTGTTAAAATTCGAAAAAAGTATCATCCTTTACTGGAAGCGTGATTTTATTTTTGAATGAATGTACAATTCTTTTCATTGATAAGACGTTTCAAAGTGTAAGGAACCTAATTTATAATCACTTTACGAGGTGATTTTTCACCCATCAGAACTTCAGAAATAATTTTTTGTAGGCACTAGAAAAATAGGAAATTTGACGCCCTATCCAGCGGTGCCCTTATACTTTCATCAAGTAGTTTCAGTAATTTTAGTGACAAGAGTCAAAAACACGAAAAAAATTTTAAAATTGAAAAACTTGGTAAAACATGGTGTTAAAAAAATTGGTTTATTTTCTTACAATTAGTTGCAAAGTCAGGCCTTGAAGTTTGGTTCATCTCAATAGTAGACACACTGTAAAGAATTGGGAACCACTGCTTTAAGGAAACCCCCAAAGCCCTGACAGACCACGAATGGTCAGTAATAAATCAATCCTTACACTTCATCATCAGTCAGTAGTCAAAAACCCTCGGTCTCATTTTTACTGGCTTCAGTGGCAGGTAGAAGAAGGAGGATGTTTTTGGGACTGTAATACACATGGGCACGTCACCAGGCCGTCCGCATTCTTTCTATCTGAAAACAGTAGAAGAGGTGACAATGGCCCATTCGAAGGCGGAGCTCCTAAAGTTTTGTTACCTTTACGGTTAGTTGCCACCATGCTTTGAACGAGAGAGCAGCGGGCGTTTGCCCTAGAAGCCTTTTTTTTTTAATGATCGGTCAGTTATTGCGACCCAACGAGACTTCCATGCGCGCTTCGAAATTCGTCCTTATGGAGCGGTTTCCGGTCGAAATTCGATTCTAACTTGGGCTACCAGATTTCGGGAGACTGGAAGTGTTGCCAGAAACCGAACTGGACCTCAACGGACCTCCAGAACCCCAGAAAACGTTGAGAGAGTGAGGCTGTCGGTTTTGCGCTCCCCCCGTCGTTCGGCTCGCAAACAGGCAGCTGCTCTGGGGATTCCAGGCACAACTGTTAGACGGATTCTCCTCAATGATCTTCAATTTCATCCCTATAAATTGGCTGTAGTACAGGAATTGAGCGAAAGGGATTTAATCGCCCGCCAAACTGCATGTGAAGCACTGCTCGAAAACCTGCCCCCATGACGCGATCGTTTTCTTCAGCGATGAGGCCCATTCTCACATTTCTCGCATATTTTTTATGGGGCTACTTAAAGTCGACTGTTTATAACGATCGTCCACGAACCCTAGAAACCTAAAAAAACAACATTTGCGCCGCCATTGCCGAAGTACCCGTCGATATGCTGATCAGAGTGGAGAGAAACTTTAAAAATCGTTTGAACCAATGTTTAAACAATAGGGGCTATCATTTGATGGACGTGATTTTTAAACCCATACGAAAAAAAAATCAAGAGTTGTCGATATGAAAAAAAATAATAACGATATCTGCACTACTTTTTTTTAATTGACCTTTCAAATAAGTAAGTTTCCGTGGCTCACCCTGTACAAGAACACTATTGGGGTTGGTCAGTATTGTTTATGACGTCACAGCTCTCCATATGAATTCGGCTTACAAAACTCCTCTCGTCAAACAGCGTTACCTGCCATAAGAGAAAATCGCTCAGCCGGGTTTCTCCTGATGTCCGGATGATGATTTCGGGGAACTGCGAGCCACCAGTGTGCAGGCACTCGGACAGCAAACCAATGTCGACGTCGGAAGGTTCGATGAGGTTGTCTTTCAACCCACTCAAAACCTTATTACAGGCACTCGTCATCTCGTCCGTCGCTGAAACAAGGATTGGAAAGATATACAGAGTGTCCAGCAATACCCTGCAAACACAAATTCCCTGAGTTTTCCAGGGTCAATTTACGATATTTCCAGCGTTCCAAATTAATTAAAATATGAATAAACGTAATCGTAATTTATCAAAATTCATGTTTTAAAGGACATATTGGAATGAAAAAGCACTAAAAATGGAAATACCAGGTAGGTCACCTACTGGGATAGCATATCGAATGAAATATATCGATATATCGATCAAATGATATATCGTCAATGAGATATCGATACCTTTGATATATCGGAGAAAATATATCGATATTTCGATATATCGGAGAAAATATATCGACATTTTGATGTAACGGAAGATCTACTTTAAAATCACACTCGATTCGAAATCATAAACTCAATTTTAAATGCTTGCATACGAGTCTGCAACACATTGGGACATTTTCATGTCAACCACTACACAACAAGGTAGTGAAGTAAGGTTGTTAGTTCATGTACCCAAGCATCAAAATAAGAAAACAGTTGATTGTTCTCTATGCAACACAGTGTTTATTGGACGCGTGAGCAAGACTTGCTTAGTTTTCGTGACGATTTTTCAGTTTATGTGCCAAAGCAAAGACATGAAAATGTCAAAACCGTGTGAAATGAGTATTAACCTACTTTCAAAAGTTACTGGGTATGAATTATCGAAATTCATTGTTTAAAAACTGGAAAAAAGTGCGAAAATGTCATTGCAATGTTAAATTAATTTATAAATTGACAGGGGTATAGGTACTGTAGACGATCATGATCCTTCAAATTGAAAATAATTGTTGTGAAAACCTGCTTCACTTCGTATAGTAGGCAGTTTTAAGCAGGACTAGCCTCCATTAATTTTGGCTTAAGTCAAGTAATTGCGCCTTGAGAGCCACTGTAGGTGAATACTATGTACACAATCATGTCCGAGTTGAAGTCAACAGTCTGAAATCAACCCATCAGTAGGTACCTACAAAATTCGGAATAAAATTACTTGGTGTTTTTACAAGTACTGTACTTGTAAAATGTACTGTAACAGGCGTCCCTTCTCGTCCATTCATTTCAATATTCATATTCATTTTTTTACTTGAAAACAGGTCGCGATATATCGGTAAATATATCGATATTGACCGATAATATCGGTTCTCTATATCGATATAAATATATCGATATATCAAACGTAATATATCGATATATCGTTGCCATCCCTAGGTAGGTGGTGCATAAAGTTACTTCGTTTCCACAGCCGAATTGTATTGATGATCCGATGAATAGTAGTTGATCTCCAGACATCAATCTCTAAGTACCTACCTATCAGATCGGGGCGATGATTTTCTACAACCCAATTCGCGTGACCCCTAAAAATTTCGTCGAAATATAGGATGGAAACTGTAGAAGCGGCTACAACCTGTCGGAGGGCGATTATTTTCATAGGGAATCATCTACAGCCCAATTCGTCCTGAATATTTCACAGAAACCGAAGAATAGTCGAATAGTTTTGCTCCTTACAAGGATTTCATGACAGACGCAACAGAGACTTCAATTCTTGGATGAAGTCTAGATTTAACGATAATTTGACCGAAACTTGTTCGTTACCTCACGAGGAACTACTACTTCAAAGCATGACCACTTCAGAGACAAGTTTTTACCTTCGATAGTTTGAAAAAGTGGAGAATGAACGATAAAATAGTTGGAACTTGTTGGTTTACTCAAGAAAATCGACCACTTCAAAGGCTTGTTTTCACCTTCGATTGTTTGAAAAAGTCGAAACTGAACGATCGAAACTCGTCGAAACTTGTTTACTCAAGAAAACCGACGATTTCAAAGGCTTGTTTTCACCTTCGAATGTTTGAATACGTCGAGAATGAACGTTAAAATCATCGAAACTTATATGTTTACTCAAGAAAACCAACGACTTCAAAGGCTTGTTTTCACCTTCGATTGTTTGAAAAAGTCGAAACTGAACGTTGAAATCGTCGAAACTTGTTTACTCAAGAAAACCGACGATTTCAAAGGCTTGTTTTCACCTTCGAATGTTTGAATACGTCGAGAATGAACGTTAAAATCATCGAAACTTATATGTTTACTCAAGAAAACCAACGACTTCAAAGGCTTGTTTTCACCTTCGATTGTTTGAAAAAGTCGAAACTGAACGTTGAAATCGTCGAAACTTGTTTACTCAAGAAAACCGACGATTTCAAAGGCTTGTTTTCACCTTCGAATGTTTGAATACGTCGAGAATGAACGTTAAAATCATCGAAACTTATATGTTTACTCAAGAAAACCAACGACTTCAAAGGCTTGTTTTCACCTTCGATTGTTTGAAAAAGTCGAAACTGAACGTTGAAATCGTCGAAACTTGTTTACTCAAGAAAACCGACGATTTCAAAGGCTTGTTTTCACCTTCGAATGTTTGAATAAGCCTACAATGGACGTTAAAATCATCGAAACATGTTGATTTACTCGAGAGAAACGACCAGTTCAAAGGCTTGTTTTCACCTTCGAATGTTTGAATACGTCGAGAACGAACGTTAAAATCATCGAAACTTATATGTTTACTCAAGAAAACCAACGACTCAAAGGCTTGTTTTCACCTTCGATTGTTTGAAAAAGTCGAAACTGAACGTTGAAATCGTCGAAACTTGTTTACTCAAGAAAACCGACGATTTCAAAGGCTTGTTTTCACCTTCGAATGTTTGAATAAGCCTACAATGGACGTTAAAATCATCGAAACATGTTGATTTACTCGAGAGAAACGACCAGTTCAAAGGCTTGTTTTCACCTTCGAATGTTTGAATACGTCGAGAATGAACGTTAAAATCATCGAAACTTATATGTTTACTCAAGAAAACCAACGACTCAAAGGCTTGTTTTCACCTTCGATTGTTTGAAAAAGTCGAAACTGAACGTTGAAATCGTCGAAACTTGTTTACTCAAGAAAACCGACGATTTCAAAGGCTTGTTTTCACCTTCGAATGTTTGAATAAGCCTACAATGGACGTTAAAATCATCGAAACATGTTGATTTACTCGAGAGAAACGACCAGTTCAAAGGCTTGTTTTCACCTTCGAATGTTTGAATACGTCGAGAATGAACGTTAAAATCATCGAAACTTATATGTTTACTCAAGAAAACCAACGACTTCAAAGGCTTGTTTTCACCTTCGATTGTTTGAAAAAGTCGAAACTGAACGTTGAAATCGTCGAAACTTGTTTACTCAAGAAAACCGACGATTTCAAAGGCTTGTTTTCACCTTCGAATGTTTGAATAAGCCTACAATGGACGTTAAAATCATCGAAACATGTTGATTTACTCGAGAGAAACGACCAGTTCAAAGGCTTGTTTTCACCTTCGAATGTTTGAATACGTCGAGAACGAACGTTAAAATCATCGAAACTTATATGTTTACTCAAGAAAACCAACGACTCAAAGGCTTGTTTTCACCTTCGATTGTTTGAAAAAGTCGAAACTGAACGTTGAAATCGTCGAAACTTGTTTACTCAAGAAAACCGACGATTTCAAAGGCTTGTTTTCACCTTCGAATGTTTGAATAAGCCTACAATGGACGTTAAAATCATCGAAACATGTTGATTTACTCGAGAGAAACGACCAGTTCAAAGGCTTGTTTTCACCTTCGAATGATTGAATACGTCGAGAATGAACGTTAAAATCATCGAAACTTATCTGTTTACTCAAAAAAACCAACCACTTCAAAGGCTTGTTTTCTCCTTCGATTGGTTGAAAATGTCATTAATGATCGTTAAGATCATCTGAATTCGGTGCGGGTTAACATTAATTTACTAGCTGCAGTTGAGCAATCATGAACACTTCTCGAAATCATGAAACGAGTCGAGCAAATTTTCGAATAGCAGATTTTCCATCAGATTTCCGAAGCAATCAGTTACATCATTACCAGCATTTTTCCGTACAAAAGCGTTACTCCTCAGACTGCCGGAACTTCTCACTAAAAGGTTTGAGCTCGAGCTTTTGTAGGGGTTCTTGATAAACAGAATTTCCCTGAGTTATCCAGTAGAGTAAAATTCCCTGAGTATTTCCAGGTCGCTGAACACCCTGATGTAGTATGAGTTTTCATTTGAGTTTCAATTGAATCACGACTGAACACACTCGAATTAACACTTGTCTCACGTTTATTCTTTGTTTATATAACCTCAGAATATAATGGGGAATTTGCCTCAATGTTAGATTCTGGAATTTCAAGTCAACTCCTATAATAGGGCCCTAGAATAACGTTTAACACTAGGAATAACCAAGGGGAAAAAATTACCGTAGGAGAAAATGCCTAAACAAGTGAAGCCTCTGTAACAAAACACCGCGAAAATCGAGGAATATTGTTGACGTCATACGAAAAAAAACGACGCGAAAACAACTCCGACTACAGACAGAGTTCTAGCACCGCCACACAAAACGATCCAGTGAAATGGCTACTCTAATAATGTGATTCAAATCTTGAAACTAAATATGAGAAGATGAAGACTAATAATGCTTGATAAACTAGTAGGTAGAATCGTATTGTAAAAAAGTGAGTAATATTGTTTCTTTTGGTCACTTTTGTGTCTGGGTTCTTCCTGCCAGTTCGCGGCGCACTCTTGTGGTAATCCTTGTAAGCTAAAAGTTCGTGTATGTTCCGCTTCTGTGGTAAGCGCCACAGAACCTCCTTTGAAGTCAGATTGGTAGAATATCCGTTACATTTCAAACATGGCTGCCTCTTACACATTGCCGACACATTTAAAATTTCCATCTTCCTTAAATTCTCTAAATTTTTTGGATGCGTTTTCGAGCAGCTCACTATGGTTTTATTCCATAAAAATAAACCCTCATTCGAAAAAAAAAAAAAAATGTGAGGCAAATTCCCCATTCAGAAAAATGCATTGGCTAGTGGGGAGACGGTCGAAGTTGTCAATCCAGAACAAGCTTACATTGTATAACCAAGTCCTTAAACCAGTCTAGACATATGGAGCTCAGCTTTGGGGCTGTACGGCTCAGTCAAATCGAGACATCATCCAAAAATTCCAGAACAATGTGCTAAGAACGGTGGTCAATGCACCATGGTAATTTCGAAACGAACGTCTTCATCATGAGCTTCGGATCGAAACAATAAATGATGCTATAAAGCGACAAGCTGTGCAGTGTTGCCAACAAGCGGCTACCAAAACCCCCTGAGCCAACCTCGAAAAACCCCCAAATCCCCCAAAAAAAGAAAAACCCTAAAACTTAAGGATGAAATAACAATATCAATGAATAGCTACAATGCATTTTTTTTTTTTTTTTTTAGTAGTAGATTGTAATTCATTAATGATTTGAGGGCGGAGTGGATCTTGAAGACAATGCAATTATTGTATTAGCGATATACGTTTCAGGTCATACAGGTTTTGAAAAAAAAAACATTAAAAACATTTTTAAAAATAAACTAGTTTCTTCAGGAAGGGTACTTTTTTGTACAAAAAATCAAAATTTCAAACAGTGAGGTCGCATTCGACCCCAATCTCCAAAACCTTCTCAATTTCTTCAAAACTTCAAGTTTGCTAATATAACGAGCGTGAACGGACGAATAAACTTCAAGAATTTATCAAAGTGTGTGCTTGCGAAAGATCAAAGATCGAAAAAAGTTTGTCCTCCAAAACTCCAAAATTATAGTCCCATTGAGCCCACGATAGACATTGGTAAATTCGGTGAAGTTTTTCACTCCATTGAATATATATATTACCTGCTGCTATTTTAATTGCTGATTCATTTTTATTCTACCCAAATCCCCCCGACTCGTCGGTAAAAACCCCCCCAAAAAAAACCCCAAAAGATTTCTCCCCCCAAAATCCCCCGTCAAGAAAAAAAAAACCCAAATTTGGGGGGGAAACCCCCAACTTGGCAACACTGAAGCTGTGAGACACCTGCAGCGGCTAAGATGTCACATCAACGAGGAAGCTGTCCAACTCCTTGGTACAAGAGATGTCATCAGAAGATTGAAGCGTACCAAACCATTTGACCAAGCTTACTTGTGAAGCAGTGAAGTGAAACATCCACCATAATCAACAAAACTCAGTGATGTATCTTAGTTTTGAATTTAAGTCCATATTTTCAAAATAATAAATACTTGGTGCAATAAAGAATAGTGAAAAAAAGATATATGAAGACTACAGGGGAAAAAGGAGATAACTGACTTTTTTTCTCGAAATGAGTTAGAGACGGTACCTTATAGATTTTTTTATGGCGAACACAATGGGCACATCAAAACTGGGGAAAACCGGGTCCAAAGAGGCTAAAATCGCTGGTGAAATAAATGCGTACAGGGGAAGAACGGGACTCTCCAAGCGGTTCCGGGGAAAAAGGGGGTTACGTGAGCGCCTCCCTTCTATCACGCATCTAACCTCCTTGTTCAACATTCCTACCTCTCCCGCGACCCTGTGATTCACAGCTATCTACTGTGAATTACATTGTTAAATAAATTAAAAGCACCGAAAACCGCGAAGACAAGAGGAATAAGAGAGTTGAACATTGTCAAGAACCATCCCAGACTGGCATAGGACCATCGGGATACCTACAATGGAGCCTGGACCAGCTCTGTCGTAATTCCGAATCTTTCAAGGAATAAGAAACGAAAAAACTACTACCTTCAAACACAACACCAAAAACCCAACAGCAATTCTGTGACAACAAATTTCACTTCCCAAACCGAGCCTACAAGAAATCACTTCCGACCTCCAGGGAAAAATATGATGACCTCCAGCATTTGATGCAGTTTTTCTGTTCCAAAACAAAAGCATTCTTCACGAAAATCAGGCCAGCCAGCAAGAAATAGAATAATCTTTGCCCAAGAACTTTATTACCTCTGCTACAAAATTATCCGCGTAACAATACTATTGTGACCCAACACTTCTGTAAACTTACCTAACATTGGTACCTACCCAATATATTTTTAGAAAGATTTCATTTAAATGGTTTACAAATAAATTTTATGTTTTGGAGCTAAAAATAATGTGTTAACTTTAATTCGTAGACCAATTCGAATACCATGGAGAAAACCCACAATGCATGGAGATAACCCCCCTTTTCCCCAGTACAGTAGGACCTTTAGGCGTTAGCTGGCTTCCCTGGCCCAACAGTGACTTAATTGCCGAACTTTGATTATGCAGTTACATTCTCTAGTACTTGAGGAACGTTGTGTTTTTATTTTTTATTTTTTGCTTTCATACATTAACAGTAATGGCGTTTTCCACACAAAAAATGCTCTGCTGAAAAATTTTGAAAATGGCAGTTATCCCCCTTTTCCCCTATGGTCTTCATATATATATAACCTCAGAGAGAAGGGGTCCGAGCAATGGAATCTTCCTAACCAATCGGCAGGCAGATTTCCATCTTCCTTTAATTCTCTAAATTTTTTAAATGCTTTTTTGAGCAGCACACTTGACTTTAAAAAAAATGTGAGGCAAATTCCCCATTATAGTCAGTAGACGAGGTGCCAAGGAGCAGTAGTGATGTTTAATTTGTGCAGAAGCTTACCTATGTAGGAAAATGCAACGTTGAGAAGGACTTGGTGGTTGTCGCGTGTGATGAGCTCAGCTTCCGCCGCTAATTTCACCAAATCATCGGGTAAGAGCGATTTGTTGCCAATTACTCTTATTTTCAACCCGTGCTTATTGATTTTCTCCCTGAAAGCAAGACCAAGTGGCAATTTTAGATGATTGGTGAGCAGGCAACCAGAGAGTTATTCTACTAGGAAGTGTTTGTGAAAAAGTTTGTGAAGTGTCAAAATTCTCAGGATGTAGTCTACTTTCGATTAAAAATCTTTAAAAAAATCAAGGCGCACCCCCCATTGCCCTGAGGAATTCTTGCAAGCTAATTTCCACTCTAAGGATCATTGAAAACAATTAATGGATTAAATTTACATTTCTTCCGTCTTGGTTACAAAGTAGGGTAAGTGGGGTGGGCCCTCAAATGCCTCTCTCTCTACCTTTACTTTCTTTCTAAAATGAGTAGTTTTGCAAGTGCAATACTAAAAACACGACCTTAACACAAAAATTTCACTATGTGGAAAAAATTATTAATTTTGACCCCGAAATTGGATTCAGCACCTCGAAAAAACCCCTACGGAGAAACTTTCAGCACGTACTTCCTAATTTACGAATAAACAAAACAGTGTAGAAAATATGAACGTTTGAAAAAACCGGGAGGAAGACGTCAACCAGCAATGGTTCATGTACGGCCGCTTGAAGCGCTGAGATCGTGAAATCTCATTTCGAATAGTCCTAGGAGGCAACATTTCACAAAACCAGTGATCGAAATTGAAGAACTGGAGAGAAAAATAGAACAAGCAAGATGGATAAAATGAGGTTTCCCCTGTTTTTTTTGGATAACTTTCCTCTAAGATAACATGATTTTGTTGTTCCATCGGGCAATACTGGGAGGAGATGGCGATCCGAACAGCCAATAAGCGAGTGTTTCCACTTCACGTTGAAGAGGTCCGTTTTCCCGGTTATTTTTTGAAATCATAAATTTTGAATGTCTCCCAAAAATAACAGGAGACTTATTTTGAAAAATCAACCCGATTTTCATCTATCCCACACCATTAACTATTCAGGAAAAATGCAAACAGAATTCGGTAAAATTCCCCATTCACTCAAACATTAATGCTTATTAAAGGTATTATAGATCATTAAATAGGGAAACCATAAAATGCCAACAGAAATTGAGGCGTCTGCAATGTTAGATGTTCAAATTGACTGGGCTACATGGTCAATTCATATATAGCATTTCCGAATTGAGATAAACTTTTTCCATTTAGGTTTAGTCCTTTTCCATTTAGGTTTAAACCTTCTCCATTTAGATTTAATCATTCCTTATGCTAATTCAGCGAAATATCTTGGGATGACACTGGATGCAAAGCTGAAATGGAAAGAGCAGGTGAAGAAGAAACAGAAAGAGCTGTCAATAAAGTACAGAAAGTTATATTGGCTTATGGGCCGTTACTCCCAACTCAACTCCCACAACAAAGTTCTGTTATATAAAACAGTACTGATGCCGATTTGGACCTATGGCATTCAACTATGGGGCTGTACTGCCAAAACAAATGTGCAAATAATACAGAAATTTCAAAATAAAGTACTCAGGAGTATTGTAAACGCACCTTGGTACATTAGAAATGACGACCTCCACAGAGACTTGGGAGTGGAGAGCGTCACTGATGTCATAAAAAAAACAGCAAGACGTTACGAGAAGAGACTTCTCGTACACTCAAATCCAGAAGCCATACAACTACTGGACAATTCACAACAAATTCGGCGACTGAAAAGGACCAAACCCCTGGACCTTGCAAGCTGACGTTATAGTGTAAAATTAGTGTGGTGCCTGCTAGTGAACATTCGCCATAACAGACTTTGCGGTGATATATTAGAAATAAATAACTAGATAGTTACTTGTAAACAACACAGTTTGTAACTAGTTGTTATAATAAATAAACGCTTAAAAAAAAAAAAAAAAATTTAGATTTAAACCTTTTCCATTTAGATTTAGACCTTTTCCATTTAGATTTAGACCTTTTCCATTTGGATTTAAACCTTTACCATTTAGATTTAAACCTTTTCCATTTGGATTTAAACCTTTTCCATTTAGATTTAAACCTTTTCCATTTGGATTTAAACCTTTTCCATTTGGATTTAAACTCAGGAAATTATCTTGGAGTTAGAGGTAAAAGTAGGGGCGTCGGTGGTCTAGTGGACAGTGTACCGGACTGCGGTGATAAGATGAGAACCGTCTAGCGGGGACGCGCGTTCGAGTCTGGTCGTCGCAGAAAGTTTTCTGTCTATTAGACGATCGGCAATCTCTCGTTCCAACCCAGGGCGGTGATGTTTGGGAAGCCATGAGCGAAATCATCAGAACAAATTCTGATCTCCCCTTAGGGAGACAGCTGATGACGTCCGCGACGCCAAGAATGGCAGTCGGACGAAAATTCAACCTGAAATGGTTGCTTACTTTACTTACTTAGAGGTAAAAGTACCCAAGTCACAAATTCAACACGTGGGAAAATCAAATGCAGAATAATATGATTATTTATTTATTAGTTATTATTGGTGATCAATATCATCAAACTATGTATCCAACCTAAGAAAATAATTTATTATCATATTTACCAAACTAACTTATGAAATTTCAATTTGATTTTCGCACAATATGAATTTACTTCTTTGGTACTTTTACCTCTAACCCAACGTTATTATGCCACATCTTGAAAATTAAATCATGCAAGTGTTTTTTTATGCACAGAAATGTAGGTAATATATAATAATGAAAACATGTTTTTTAAACACAAGAATTTCTCATGAACGGAAGTTATAAATTAAGTACAGTATTTTTCTTTCATCACATCTGAAGTGGAACAGAATGTTTATGGCGCTATGCAAATGAGAATAATATTACTTACTTACTATGATGGGGCTAACTACTGACGTTTTGATGGAGTTTAAATCCAAATGGAAAAGGTTTAAATCCAAATGAAAAAGGTTTAAATCTAAATGGAAAAGGTCTAAATCCAAATGGAAAAGGTTTAAATCCAAATGGAAAAGGTTTAAATATACATGGAAAAGGTTTAAATCCAAATGGAAAAGGTTTAAATCCAAATGGAAAAGGTTTAAATCCAAATGGAAAAGGTTTAAATCTAAATGGAAAAGGTTTAAATCCAAATGGAAAAGGTTTATATCCAAATGGAAAAGGTTTAAATCTAAATGGAAAAGGTCTAAATCCAAATGGAAAAGGTTTATATCTAAATGGAAAAGGTTTAAATCCAAATGGAAAAGGTTTATATCTAAATGGAAAAGGTCTAAACCTAAATGGAAAAAGTTTAACTCAATTCGGAAATGCTATAAGTAACCAGAGGCACTGAATCCAAAAAAGCCACGAAGTGCACACCTCTTGATGAAGTTTCTTGTTACCCTTACTAGAGAGTTCCTTTGTAATTGTCCGGAGTTCGGAAACCGTGTTCGAGGAAAAAAACCGAACGTGTTCACTGCGAACAGCAAACATGAAACCAGAACTCAAAATTCGAGCACTGCGAACGCATAAAGCCCAGCTGTTCTAGAACTGTCCTGGACAGCACTACGAATGAAGCTCATCATAGCTCAACAACACAAATAATTGAGGGGTTTCCTACAAGAAAAGATAAGTCCAAAGTTTGAAAAAACCCGGTTAAGGCGCCATTTTGTTCCTGAATGTGTGCGATATCCAGTAACAAGTTCATTTCGGCAAGAACCGAACAGGTCCAAGTCTACGGGAGGCTTCAAAATGTGCGCATTTTGCAGGAGAATTCTAGTCCTCTCTATTTCCGCAAGAATGAAATAAGTCCGCGCGTGCGTGGCAACACTGCGCCTGAAGGTCAGGGCGTCGCATTCCCAGCATGGATGTTATTCCCATGTGTATTATTATTTTGTTTATTGTTGTTTTACATTTCTGATGTTATTCCCATGTGTATATTTCTTCTTATTTTTTTGTATATTTCTGATGTGTATATTGTGTAAATTTTCAGTTATTTTTTCTCTCAAACCAAAATATTTGGAGTTTCTGAACATTTTCTTTTTTCCCTAATAAAGGTTTTTGATGAAACGACTGCTTGTCTACTTATCTATTCATTCATTTTTCAAATCCTTAAGATAGTAGGAACTATTATTTTCTCCTTCATGTTACTGATGGTGAAACAAAGAAAACATGGAAATTGAACCAGCAACATAGGCATCTAAAAAAACATTTTAAATGTTCTAGTTGTCAGTTTTTAAACACAGTTCGGAAATAGCTTCATTATTATTATAAAAACAGAAAATTTGATTACCGTCATAAACATGCAGTACTTGGGCTTCAATGAAAATTCAGCAAGAACCAAACAAGTCACGTTTTGCAACAGGAGGGGGAAAATTCAGGAAAAGGCCTTTCACAAAATTCAGCAGGTTTAGAATTTTCGATTTCGGACTTATCTTGTTCTTGTAGGAAACCCCTCAATTACATTCCAGTCATGATTACCAACCTTTCCTGCAACAGTCTTTGAAATTTCTCTCGCGCAAGGTCCAAAAGTCCGTCGACTTCTTCTTTCGATCTCTTGAAATTTTCAATACTGAAGGCATAAACGGTGACTTCTTCGACACCTATGTCTAAACACCACTGCAGGACTTCAGACAATTTGTCAAACCTGAAAACACGCAATATCACGTTCAGAGTTCAGAGCAAAATGTAAACAGAGTGTGAGAAACAAAAATGTTCTTTGAATAATCCATAACTCACCCTTTGGAATGGCCGTCGATTTTATTAACGTTGGTTTTTCGAGCGAATCGACGGTTGCCGTCCATGATGAACGCCACATGCTTCGGTATCCGTCCGCATTTGAGGAGACGGAGCATGAGGATGCTGTGCCAGGGAAGAGTCGTCTCACTGATCCACGACATATTTTGTCTGAAAATATAAAATCAATAGAGAGTTTTCGCCACGTCTTTTGTGACGACCGTCCGCGTGTAACATCCATGCAACCGTCAGAAAATGGTGACTGCGCATGCGTGACGGCTCAGTCGTCTTGGACTCCGCCAAATACCGGCTTTTGGCGGCGTCGAGGACGACAGCTTTCTTGACGACTGTACCCTTCATAACCTCACACTTTTATAACCAGTTTCAATTTCGATCGGATGAAGCAGGATTTTGTGTTGTGTCCGACGTTCGACTCCCGTGTTTTGGTTCTCGGTTTTAGCTTTGATTTGTAGAACAGTTTTCATTTTCCCGGGAATTATCAAATTTTCCATCTCTCGAAACAAACTACTCGTCACCAGAATTCTGTTATCTTCACATCAAGATCAAGTGAATCCAACGTATACTATTGTTGACTCTGTGCGAATTTTACATTGTTCGAATGTCAATGAAATTTCTGAATAAATGCGCCCTTGTTTTTCATTTAATGTTGTATATTATTTATTCATCTACCAACACACCTAACTACAGATCTACAATAAACAGGCAACGAGAGTCAGTTCACGTAAGTAGGTACCATTTAAGATTTCCGCTTGCTGTGATCATCGTTCTTGTAAGTTGCATGACAAATTGGAAAAAATGCTCTTACTACAGTTATCAAGTTTATTACCTTTGAAAAAACACCTTCCTTTCACACAATAGTAGGTATTTGGTTAATTATGGATATCTGCATTTAGGTGTTACGTCTATAAGTTCGTACATCTATCCTAGTTTGATAGATCTTTACTTTCGTTTTTGTAATAGTCCGCACTTCCTGGTAGGTAGAAACGATGTACCTAGCTACTCTAAATTATCTATAGATATGTTACGGACGTGTTGTTAGACAAACAAGTAACAAGTAGAAAGGTAGCTACTGCAAAATCGGTAGTAAAGTACTTTAAACCCAAAAAAATGCTGTAAGAGGTCTGGAAAAGCTAGTGTTGTTCACTACTTTCTAAAGGTAAAAATGATCAAGATCATCAGTAGGTAGGTTTTTGTGTCGCAATGTAGGGTCCGAAAGGGATGTAGATAGGTAACTACCTACCTATCCAAGTAGTAATAAATTTATTGCTTTTTCAATACGGCAAATATTCTAATTTTCGATCTGAAAAACCTCATTTCGAGACCCCCGGAGTCTGAATCAGCTGTTCGCTATCGGCCATTTTCAAGTGACTTCACAGGTAGCTGTTTAGTGTCACTTCCAGAGTCCGCACCTTATTTTGTGACGACTCGAAATCCACCAAAAAAAGTTAGCATCTGCGTCTGCTGGCCCCATCTGTCTCGAGTCATCACGATTTCAAGTCGTCGCGCCTGACGTGGCGAAAACTCTCTAATATCACCTTCGTTATGCATAAGACGACAGTGATTTTTTGGGGGAATCGAAAATTAAAGATGGTTGTCACTGAGCTAGGGTAGCGATGTGTTTGGGTGACTATCTGGGAGGCTCCATTCACTCGGCTTTTTTTGGAAGATTTTTCCGTGATTTTGACACTTTTAAATTTTTGATTAGTTAGATGCCTGACCTTTACTTGAGTCAAGATTTCAGACATGAAGAAGCACTCTGAAAAATAAATTTTAAATGATTTGGGAAACCTCGGGTATTAACATGGAACATGTTTTAGCCATAGCGTAACTACCCAAAACGCTGCAAATCATTGCTCAAAGGTTTATTATTTTCTGTATAGATCACTGGTTCTCCATCAATAGCACCTACCACCATCTGTATTCTCCCTTGACCTTCCCTCTCAAATTTCAGCTTCCTGCGTTCAATAGGATTGAAAATGGCTTCGGAGCTCACTCAGCTGATCAGTGATCTGAAGAGTGAAGATCTCCTCGAATGCTGGAGACGCCTGGAAGAGCACTTCCATTCAATAGGATTGAAAATGGCTTCAGAGCTCACTCAGCTGATCAGTGATGTGAGGAGTGAAGAAGATCTACTCGAATGCTGGAGATGCCTGGAAGAGCACTTCCATTCAATAGGATTGAAAATGGCTTTGGAGCTCACTCAGCTGATCAGTGATGTGAGGAGTGAAGAAGATCTACTCGAATGCTGGAGACGCCTGGAAGAGCACTTCCATTCAATAGGATTTAAAATGGGTTCAGAGCTCACTCAGCTGATCAGTGATGTGAGGAGTAAAGAAGATCTCCTCGAATGCTGGAGACGCCTGGAAAAGCACTTCCATTCAATAGGATTGAAAATGGCTTCAGAGCTCACTCAGCTGATCAGTGATGTGAGGAGCAAAGAAGATCTCCTCGAATGCTGGAGACGCCTGGAAGAGCACTTCCATTCAATAGGATTGAAAATGGCTTTGGAGCTCACTCAGCTTAACAGTGATCTGAGGAGTGAAGAAGATCTCCTCGAATGCTGGAGACGCCTGGAAGAGCACTTCCATTCAATAGGATTGAAAATGGCTTCGGAGCTCACTCAGCTGATCAGTGATCTGAAGAGTGAAGATCTCCTCGAATGCTGGAGACGCCTGGAAGAGCACTTCCATTCAATAGAATTGAAAATGGCTTTGGAGCTCACTCAGCTGATCAGTGATGTGAGGAGTGAAGAAGATCTCCTCGAATGCTGGAGACGCCTGGAAGAGCACTTCCATTCAATAGGATTTAAAATGGGTTCAGAGCTCACTCAGCTGATCAGTGATGTGAGGAGTAAAGAAGATCTCCTCGAATGCTGGAGACGCCTGGAAGAGCACTTCCATTCAATAGGATTGAAAATGGCTTCAGAGCTCACTCAGCTGATCAGTGATGTGAGGAGTAAAGAAGATCTCCTCGAATGCTGGAGACGCCTGGAAGAGCACTTCCATTCAATAGGATTGAAAATGGCTTTGGAGCTCACTCAGCTGATCAGTGATGTGAGGAGTAAAGAAGATCTCCTCGAATGCTGGAGACGCCTGGAAGAGCACTTCCATTCAATAGGATTTAAAATGGCTTCAGAGCTCACTCAGCTGATCAGTGATGTGAGGAGTAAAGAAGATCTCCTCGAATGCTGGAGACGCCTGGAAGAGCACTTCCATTCAATAGGATTGAAATTTCCTTCAGAGCTCACTCAGCTGATCAGTGAGCAATGATTTGCAGCGTTTTTTACCTACCAACATTTTTTTACCTACCAACTTTTTTTTACCTACCAACTATTGGTAGGTACCACCTACCACACCGTAATGGCTTCACACCTTCACAATCAAGTTTATTAGAAAGAACTAAACGCTTCACACTCGATTCGAAAAATAGAAAGCTTGATAAGGAAATTTGATTACTGGTTACGCAGAAGGCGAAACTGTATAAAATCGAAGAATGAACAGCGATCGCATTTTAGTCAGATAAAATTTGAACGGAGATTAGACCTCTTTTGCGATTCACACTCATGATTCTGTTTTATCGAAGGAAAACCTTCAAGTACTCGTAGGGACCGAACGGTTTGTCCTACAGAGCTCCGGGTGGTCTCAAAAACTTTTAAAAATTCTGTACTATTTAAAATTGGTGAAAAAACGATACCTTTATTTCGAGAGTTTTCGAGCTAGGGCACTCTTGAAAATTTCAACCCTTAATTTTCACCCCTTAGAAGTGACCTACATCAACCAAAAGCTTCGCGGCACAACTAGACCCCAAATGGAGCCCATATACCAATTTTGAACCAAATCGGTCCAGTGTTGCTAAGCAAAGTGCCGACATTTTCAAAACGTCCTAGCTCAAAATCTTTCGAAATAAACGTATTGTTTTTTCTTCAATTTAATATAGTATTGAATTTTTAGAATCGAATGAGACCACCCAGAGCTTTGTAGGACCAACCGTTCGCTCTCTATGAGAAAGTAAGGGTTGAACTTATGATAAATCAGAAACTCGAGTGTGAATCGCAAAAGAGGCCAAGTCGCCGTTGTTCGTTTCTTGAGTTGTTCAGTTTTACGCCCTTCCTTAGCAACCAGTAGAGGTGTGTCGGTACAGCTGTACCGGGACTGTGGAACCGAGTATCAGGTTGGAACGGTTCCACGCAGTGACAAAAACTCAACCCTTACTGGTCCAGTTCCATAGACTGATAAGATATCTTGAAATGGCTCTGGACCGGGAAGAGAATTTTTTCCATCGGTCCAGTTCCATCATCACCAATCACAATGATCTGATCAATCATCTCATCAATCTGATTGGTGAGGATGGAACTGGACCGGTAAGGATGGAACCGGACCGATAAGATATCATGGAGAATGGTTCAATGGCTCTGGACCGGGAAGGGTTTTGGACCGGTAAGCATGGATATTGTTCTCAGTTCTGTTCCATGTTGTACCTGGAAGCGCCCTTACTACTTCCATGGACTGAGAATGGTTCATGGAATAGCTCTTGAGCGGGAAGTTATCTTCTGGACTGGTTAGCATGGAAGTTGTCTCCAGTATTATTAATTATTGTCATGTTAAGTTCTTAAACTGCAACGTCATTATTCTTTCCTTGAATTGTTTGGTAACTATTATTTATAATAAATTGCCTCTTTTGTAACACTCGTTCAAATTCCTTCCTTTTAGCAGATTTTCAAGGAAAATGATGCTATTGTATTGCAAGTTGAGATCATAAGCATGGAAGAAGAACGATAGGGATTTGACTCGCTGCTTCATCCATGTCATGTGAGTGGGATTTGATCGCCTGTACCGGTAATGGAACTGTACCGGTAATTTGGAACGGTTACATCTTTGTCACCATAACCGTTGGAACCGTTCCAGGGAAAAACCTGGACCGACACACCCCTAGCAACCAGTAATCAAATTTCCTAATCGAAGCAACAACAACTCACTGTTCCTTAAAAATTAACTTGATTGTCAAGCAAATATTTGGTTGGTAGGTGGTATAAATGGCAAAGCCCCTTTGCAAGCGAATGAGACCACCCAGAGCTCTGTAGGACCAACCGTTCGCTTTCTATGAGGAAGTAAGGGTTGAACTAATGACAAATCAGAAACACGTTCGTGAATCGCCTATGAGGCCTAATCTCCGTTCAAATTCTAGCTGACCAAAATGCGATCGTTGTTCGTTTCTTCGGGTGGAACTAAGTTTTGCGTCCTTAGCTTTTTTGATTAGCAGTTATCAAATTTCCTATCGGAGGCACCACAACTTTCCATTTCTACGAATTGAGCGTGAAGCGTTTATTTCTTCAAAATAAACTAACTTGATTGTGGAGCGAAAATATGGTTGGTAGGTGGTGACAATGGCAAAGCTGTGATCTTTGCAGGCGAGTGTTCTGCACAGAAAAATAATAAACCTTTGTGTAATAATTTCCAGCGTTTTGGTTTATTATTTTCAATAATAACCCCTCTCAAAATTTTTGTTGGTTTACGTTTCAAGGTATGTAGAATCCGAAAATCCTTGGAAAATCATTGGATAGCGGGGCCTCTCGAGCACTGATTCCGTTGAAAAAATTCACGTTTCACCTTCATTGGTACGTACTGAAATGTTTGTATGCAACATCATAGCTCTCAACACAAGTCTTCCTCTTTCACGTTAGTAGGTACTTAACCGCAAAACATACCAGCTTACGCAATACTTGAAATACTTTTAGGCGTAAGCAGTAAAAGAGGTCCTAACAATTCAGATATGAACCGAATACAACGTTACAACGACACACAAGAAACATGTTCTACAAAAAACGGTACATTTTCTCTATAAAAAGGTACTTTTTAAGATACTTTACCGACAGACAAGATTAGAATGGAAAAAAATTCACCTTAAATTGAAGTCGTCGTGGTCCAAATTTTCAGTCACAAAACTTATGTCAACACGACATCGACGTCAAGGAAAAACTATCATAACCTACGTTGAAAGTATAACCGCTGACGTTGTGGCTTCTCCGAGATGTGCCATGGATGAAGAAAACAAGGTACGGAGGAAGCAAGGTAGGTACTCACCTTTTTCGTGTCGGTTTATTACCTAGAGTATTTTTAATAATAAAACTGCGGAATCGAGGAAGAAAAATATGTAAACACCGTCTAAATTTGATGATTTACGTTTCAAGGTACCTAGATAGGTATTTAAAATCCAAAAATCAAATACAAATTTTTCCTTCTGCCCAACGTAGGTACCTACTTACTTTACCCTGTTTCCGAGGACCAATGTTGACGATATTTGGTATATCGGCTCCATTTGGGCTCCTTAAGGTTTTGGTTTTGTAGTCACTATGGTATTGTAGGCTTGCTACTTGTGGCGGCTTGTGTTGTGACCACAGAGGTAGCGTCCCGCTTACTCGTGGCGGTTGTGACGATCGTCACACCAGTCGTAAATGGGAGATCGTTCGACAGGGTTGAGGTCTTGTTTCGCGGTGAAATTGGTAGCGGCCCGAGGTTGTGACGCCACGTGCAGATTCCAAGTTCCCCGATTGATGCAAGACCTAACGTGGCAAGCTCAGGTGGGAGGGGGAAAACAAACAAATATCAAAACAAAGTGAAATTTTAAAGTTACAAGGGTAGCGTGTGGTATTTACCTGTGACTAGGCGGTGAAGCGGCCAGTCGGAAATCTCGGGATGAAGAAAGCTGAAATGTTTAGCCTTAAGGGCGTCCTAGGAATAAAAAAGGGAACACCAAATGTGAACACTGCCGTAAGGGCCTACGAGGATTCCTGAAGGGAATCTCGGAAGATGTGGCGGAGTGTGACGATGCACCAGCTCCGTGTGACACACTGAAGGACCAGGTAGAACTCGAAAGCAAGACTGCAAGGTAACAATAATTAGTACAATTTTATTAAATGAGAATGACTTCTGACTAGGCACATGTAGTTGTGCTGAAAAGAGGCCTGAAGGGCGAAACAACGGTAAGTATGGCACAGATGAAATGTTCAATATTTATACAGAAAAGTTCAGTAAAATCAGTATGCAATTTTACAAATAAGATTCTCAACTCCAATCAATTTCTGTTTCAGATTCAATCGTTTATCAGTTTCAAGGTTCCAGATCATCAACAAAGGCAAGTACAGGTTAACTTCAAGTTCCACGCAAGTTTTAGTTATAAGTCTTTAGTTTACTCTTGACGAAAATGTTTAACGCTCTTTCAATTACTTCTACACAGTTCCTATTTACCATTGGCCAATAGATAAAAGGTAAGTTATTTTCACTCACACGTGTTGGGGCTCGTAGGTATCCTTTCAAGCGTGATGTGGCGATTGTGGCGTCGGACGTCCGGTTGATTCCAAGGGATCTGTGCAACCAGATAGTTCGATGCAGGACGGCGATTCTGATAGCCAGGGGTCGTACAGAATTGCGAAGATAGTTTGGGGAAAATTGACTCTAACAGGCTCAAGTTCACGGGCTGCTGGGCTCACGGTGACCCTACTGAATATCTGAGGGGGGTCTGCTTGTGGAGGGGGCGGCTCGCTGGTTTTGTTCGGGATGCTCCCCCTCCGCTCCCTCGACGGACGGGCGCCTGCCAGGTGGAGACTGCTGATTGGCTCCCCCCGCCGAGGGACGCTCTGGCTGGAGACGGCGTCTTCAAGTTGAGGGGGGGGGGGGGGGGGTGACGTCACCTCTGAGCTGACCACAGATCCGAAACTGAACAATGCTGGTCGCAGGTGACTATGCCAGATTCGGATCGGAAGGAAGTTAAAGAATTAACCTAGCCTCTTCACTGGAAAGATACCCCAGTGAGCGGAGGCTGGGTCTATTGTGTTCAAAAACTCTCATCTACAGGTAGGTATTGTGTTTTCATTAATTTAAAATAGATACGATTTTAAAGTATTTAACACCACCATTTATTTATTGTATTTATGACACCACCCAGAGCTCTGTGGGACCAACCGTTCGACTAACGAGGATAATTAATTACCTAATAATTGAAAGTGTGAATCTAAAATTTAGATTTATATTTAATATAAACCTAATAGGTAGGTATGTGAGTTCTTGAGACATTTTTCAAGATGAGAACGAATTGGAGCAGAAATATTTAAAATAATATAGATTAAGGAATCCTTCAGAGTTACACAATAGGGTGTGCGCCTGGGTAGAAAAAACTGTTTATTGTTATTTTTAATCTAAGGTAGACCTCATTCTGAGAATTTTGGTAAAAACCGCGACCTTCTAGCGTGTGTAAATCTTTTCCTATGAATTTTTAAAGCTTCGACCATTTAAGACGTCATAGTTGGCTGGGGGGTCCCGCCCCGGCGAGAGGGGCGCGTGACGTCATAAACGGTCGAAACTTTGAAAAATCATAGAAACAGATCTACTTGTGATAATAGGTTTTTGGCGTAATTTCAATTTGTTTATACCAATTGTGATTTTATGATTTTTGGTATGATTTAAGTTTTGTTATTAAATGAAATGAATTTTATTTTGTTGAAATCTTTAGATAGGAAGGTTGGTGCGTTGCTGAAGGCAGGTAAGTGCGGTAATTACTGGTTTAATGATTCTAATATTACGTTAAACTAAATTTAAATTGTGATAATAAAAGTTTTGTTACTCTGAATTAAGTTGTTACTTTCTTTATCCTAATTCCTATCTGATTTCTAGTTATAAGTTAGGTTAAGCTGTAAAGGTTCCTAGGGATCTCGGCAGGTAGAAAAGGGCCTCGGACTGAAGGTCTGTGGGTCGTTGTTCGAACCTGGTTGAAATTCCTTGGGGTCGCTGCCACCACCCGGGTCGGTAAATGACCTGGGAAATACCAAAATCCTAATTGCGATATACCTGTGCCTTTTTGGTGAGCTGAAAAGGGTAGATTCTGAAATAAGCAACAAGGGTTAAACACGTAGGGTTTTTATTAGTTAAAATTATAAGTTCTGTACCGGGAAGCGGAATTTCTTTACATACTCTGAAGGAGTCAAAAATTTAAGTATTGCATCAATATACGTCGTTAAATTGTATCGTTTTTGTAGGAACAACAGGAAAATATACAATGTAAAGTTTAAAAAGGAAATGACTCGACTAATTCTAATCTTGTGACTTAGAATTCTTAAATTAAAAATAAGAATATAGTTGCATACACAATTTACAATAGTTATTGTACAAGGTTTTCTTTCTTTCTACTATTTTGAATGGCGGGACTAAGATAAGAGGGGGTTGGTGCCAGATTTGTGAAAAGATTGTAAGCGCTTACAGTGGACGTTTGAGGGAATGGCTCACCCTTATGCCGAGCTTGGACCTTTTCAAGATCTCCGTAGCAGATGATAGACCAGGGCCTCTTCCTTCTGAAGGCTTGTTGTTGGGGGTGCCTGGAACGGGGCAGAACTGCTCCGGTTCGGGGGTCGTCCGGGTTAGGTACGACCGTGTCGGCTGAATGGAGAAAGGCGGCAACGTTCCGGAATCTGGGCCTTGGCTAGACAGATTGAGGAAACGAAGACTGGCGGACTGAAGGTAAGTCTATTAAGTTCGGATCACTCACAAATTCTCAGTTCTTACACTTCACGTTACAATGACGGGGGATGAGTCGACAAGTTGGGTTCGTGTTTGACCTTACGAGACGCGTGGCTTGAGCGGACTGAAGGCACGAGGGAGGGGGCAGGCCCTTTTAACCCCTCGGCCACCTTGGCCGTTGGATGGAGAAGGCCGCGACGGTGGCGCGCTCACTGTCCTTGTCCATTGTGGCGGACATCGGTCTTCGGTTGTTGCTGGCGGACATCACTCTCTTGTTGCTTTGATGGAAGTGTTGGAACATGGAGTTGCAAGTAATTACTATTTAAATGGAAATGTGCCTGAGGGGCGCGGATATTGACTCTGGCACATTACATCCTCACGCTAAAAGGTCGCGGTTGGTGCCAAAATTCTCAGGATAAAGTCTACTTCCGATTAAAAATATAAAATAAAATCAAGGCGCACCCCCCATTTTTCCTAGGGATCCCTGAATTTTCAGTTAGAATTTGAGTAAATATTGGCTTGGTTTAAATTAACAATTTAATAATTCCCAACAGATTACCTTGATCAAATTAAGAGTTTCGCCTCACATAAGTACACCATTGTGCGAAAAATTGAATAATGGGATTTTTGTTACCTATATAAACTACTTTATTCACACAAACATTATAAAAGTGGTATCATAGGAACTAAATTGGCCATTTTGTCACTATTTCAACACTTTGTCATTATTTTAGTATTTCCGTAAATTACAGGGGCGCAAACTTTAAATTTTACCAAAATTTGAAATTTTCAAGGATTTTTGAAATCATTAGTGCACCAGTTTAGGGAATTGAAAAACTAAAGGATTTGTGCCGCTGGAATCATCAAAATCGAACAAGCCAGAGAAAAATGGGGAAAAACGTTAATTCAGTTGGGTTTTACCCCCTTAGATCAGTCGGTCGCCATTCTTCCTAGTTGCGGTGAGTCTCTTTCGAAACGGTTTTCCGATTTTCATGTTCCTTGTGGCATTTTTCTAATTTTTATAATCTCTACACCCATGAACTTTTTCAATTCCAAAATAAATTTTAAAAAGTCTGCCAAGTGGGTGTGGCACATAGCTTGCTCGCATCCATAACCGATTGTATAGATGATCCGAAGCTGTAATGGTGAATTTTCAACACAGCGATGGCCGAGAGAGTTTTTGGTACTGATTTTAAATTCGCCACTACAATGCCCTTTGCGCTTATACCAGGAGTATCCAATATTTCACTTACCGTGATTTCTACGAGTAGCGGAACGAGTCAGTAGACAACGGCGAGGATGGCGTTGAATAGGTACCTATCCCTTCGGGGATCACCGAAAAATGCCCATCTTTGTCGAACTTGATATTTGGTAAGTACCTTTCCTCTAAGACTTCTCCTACTTTACCCGTTATTGTGTAATCATTTGTATTTTTGTACTTATTAACCTTTCTTTCTGTTTCAGGTTCTTCGAGATTTCAGCAAGTCTAAGGTAAGTACTTTCAAGTTTGTTTCTACGTTAATGACTCTACTCTGGTTCTCACTACGTACTTCAAGGTAAGTATTCTCAGGTAAGTATTTATTATTCAAACTACTTTGCACCAGGAAATTGATCGGGAGAGTACCAATAATAACCACAAGATATACAAACAAAAAGAATCCTGTATAATTTTCCAGGTAAGTATTCAATTGACAAGAAAATAAAGGAACAATCAATTCTTCAATCTGGGACTAAGATACCCTTATCAATATTTGCGTAATGACTCTAATAACTGAGGGCCCTGATGGGGATAACCTCCAAGATCAAAAGCACGTGGTGTTTCGAAACCTAATGAGAAACAAGAACATTAGCACTGGTGTTACAAAACCTAATGAGAAACATGAACATTCGCACGTGGTGTTACGAAACATAAAACTGAACACGTGGTGTTTCGGAACATGAAGTTACTAAGTCCTTTGGACAATGAGAAAATCAATAGGAATCGAATTACCTAAGAGGAACATTACTTTAAAAAGATTTACAAAAGTGTTAAATTTACCAGTACCTACTGGGTTTTTCGGGAGTTTCTGTTGGGTGTGGTCCTTTGGAATGCGAGGGTTGACCGTTGGTTACTTGAGGCTTCAGGATGGCGTATTCGTGCACTGACAGTCTCTAGGAGATAACTTCTGGTTTCCAAAATGTTCAATCAGGTGGGCTCTAATGTTCAAAATCACGGATGTCACACAGACTCTATTTGTCACACAGACTCTTCTTGTCACACAGACTCTTTGGTGGGCTCTAATACAAAAGGGTTGGGTTGAGTGGCTCGATCAAGACACGACTGAGGGTCGGCGATTGCGTCACCTCAGCCGTGCCCTCCCTCTCCGGATCCTTCCCCCACCCGGTCACTTCCTGGCGCTGGCCCGTCCGGTGCTGCCGCCTGGTGGCGCGCTCCCAACCTCTACCTCCATGCTTTTGGTCTCGCATGGAAGACTCCTTCGAATCTTTAACTTGGGGATTGCCGGTGGTGGGAGCCCTTGTGACGGCTCGTCACAATGCTTAGTTGTTAATCTCAAAACACCAATCTCTAAGTACCTTTCACTACCCTCATAGGGGACCATCTACACGCCAACCCAAACAATCCCTGAAAATTTCATCGAAACCGGACAATAACTTCCTATAGTTATCCCGGTTACAAGGATTTGATGACAGACACGGAACCAAAATTGTTCAGAAAGGTCTGAAACGTAAAACGCGTGTGGAAATTTCGATTTTGGAGAACTTTTTTTTTCAACCCTGAAAAGTGAAAACAAAGCTTCCGCCACCTTGGTAGACTCGGAAGCAAAAGTAAAAAGTTGTACCTATATTTGAAATTTTCAGGAATTAACGAAATTCATTAGTGCATCTACCTAGGGAATTGAAAAACTAAAAGATTGCCCCAGGAATAATCGAAATTGACCAATAATTGACAAAGAAAATCGGGGAAAACCGTTTATTCACTGACTGAGACCCCCCTTAACCCATTTCAAGCCAAGGGTAGAAATAACAGAGAAGTGAGAGGCGGAGGATGAACTTTTTTACAAGATGGCGGCCGAAATAAGGCATAATTTGCTCACCAATGAGAGCAAAAATACTCCAAATTTTATGAATTTTACATTTTAATGGGATTTAAGAGGCCTCAGTCTTCCAAATCGATCTGATTTATTTGACTCGTGGCCCAGAACGCTCAATCGCCTAGGGTCGAATTTGAGCCACCATAATCTTGCTTTTGGCCAAAAGACCTCCTTTTTTAAAAAACTAAATTCCAAAGTCGTATCGAGCTCCCGAATGTCGAAGAATTTTTTTACGAGTACAGGAACAGCATGAATGAGAAAAAATTCTTCTACGAAGATTTTCCACTATTTTCAACAAGTATTTAAAAAAAGGTCGATGCAAAAACGCATCAGTGGCCGGAAATGGGTTAAGCGACAACAGTCAGTAACACTTCTATTCAAACGTCAGAATCGTAGGTAGGAAGGTGAAGAAAGGTTTAGGTTGGTACCTAAAAAGCAGGTAACAACCTACAAGAGAACAATTGAGTGATGTACAAAACAGTTTATTGGTCTAATCCAAATAAGTTAGTAAGAAGGTATAAAAGTAACAACATATTAACATTATCAGATAGGTACGCCATCTTGGAGTTCGCAACAGTTCAGAATACACGTAGGTACCAATTGAACAGTTTTCTTTCTACATAGGTACCCTTTTTTCAATTTTCTTGGTCATCATAACAACGTTGTTATGTTATTTCCCAAGGTATTTCGAAGTTATATTGCACACAATTACCTGATTTGAGTTGGGTTCGATCTGATCTTATATTCGCGACTCAAGCTTTATACAAAAACGTGTTAAGTACAAAATGCTCGTATAAAATTATGGCTGATAATACTGACTTGATAATCGTACATTCTAGAGAATGTCAACAATGCGAAATTCCAATAGGTAGTTCGTCACTCCTATTGTTATTTTGAACACAATAAATTCATTATTAGATACCAACCTAATTCGAATTGAGAATGAGAACTGGTTGTACCAGTAGTTATCTACTCGTATATAGAAAAATACTAGGAATATCTTACGGATTTCGTTGTCTTTTACAATGAGTTTTAGTAGTCTTCCAAGTTATCTTAATTGTAAGTCTTGAACTCATTATTCGGTACTTGAGTATTAAACGGAGGCCACCTAACCTATAGAAATATTTCGTACCGGATACCAAAAATAACTACATAATTGGAAAGAACACACTTTAATAGATTTACAGGTGAAGTTTAGAATTAATCCGACGCCTGGTTCTGACGTTGTGCAACCCAGAACGCAGCAATGTCGGCCAGGATGGAGTTGAAAGCGTCGCCGCCACTAGCAGTCACATCAGATCGCCACATGTATTGGCCTACTTGGAGGGATTCTGCGAGTAGACACATGACTCATCTGATAACGCTCGACTCACAACAATACTAGAATAGTTCTACTACAACATCTATAACAATTTAACCTTCTATAAGTGCCGCGGCGCGTTTCGTAATGGTGGCCTCCGTTTAATACTCAAGTACCCATTATTCTAATAGTTAAAGCCTGTATTTTGTAAAGCGAGGGTAATTTTGATCTGGGGTTGGTTGGATTCGATTCAGCAATGAAAAAACGCTGGAAATTACAAAAATTGTCTCACTGATGAAAACTGGGAGAAACGGAGAAAACGTATCGCACAACTGCAGGCGAATTGACAGTGTGGGGCACCTGAGACCACCTTTCTACAGGCCTGACGACCGAACTGCAGTCCACAGTCTTGTAAATAAGACCTCCATCTACAGCATCACAATTACCTTCAGTTAAGCTGACAGTAATAAACAGCTGGCGCTTAAAAGGTTAAGTCAGTCCGATAGGTAAATTTCACCAGTATTGCTAGGACCATACTTATCGAACTCAAGTCAGAATGGAGACTTTACATAACCTATATCTTGTTCTTGAGCTCTTTTTGACAGTTTCTGTTCTAGTTTTCATCGAATTGATGAGAACTGACAAAAGCGGTGGTCCTACTTTTATTTCCATACAATCGATACAAATCAGAAACGTTATCATAAAAATATCTATAGGTATATTTTTAAACATCGATGTTTTTGATTCTCCGTAGGTGGAAAGCAGACCTTGTCTGTGAAACCCGTGGAAGGTGGACAGCCCTCATAATTGACGATCTAAAGGCTTGGTTGGAGAGAAAACACGGAGAGGTGAACTTTTACCCGACTCAATTCCTCTCAGGGCATGGATACTTCCGCTCCTTCTTAGTAAAGATCGGGAAAGCAACTGACCCAGAGTGCAGATACTGTGGGATAGAGGACAGCCTGTCTGTCCGTGAGTGCAGGAGGTTGGGGGATGAAATCCTGAATAAAGGGAACCAGCTGATTATCCAGTGGGTGCCATCTCACTGTGGTCTGTTTGGAAATGAGATGGCCGACCGGTTGTCAAAGGAAGGCTCAGAGATGCCCCAACCAAATATCCTGGTGACGCTCTATGCTGCTTGACGGGAAGCTGAAAAGAAAATACTGGGATCTATGGCCACAGAACAAGTCGAGCGCGCCAGGGGTAAAAAATGGGAAGCCCTGGCAAATGAAAATGGTCGAATACCAGCTAATCTCCCTAGGAACGTTGGAGTCGCATGCTTCCGCTTCTTGACGGGCCATGATTTCCTCCAAAAGCATCTGCACCAAATAGGCGTGAAGCAGTCACCAGACTGCGAACTGTGCGGGAGTGGTGAAATGGACGGAGACCACCTTGAGAGCTGTGAGGCCCTGCAGGACGTCAGAGCTGCGCAGACAGAGGAAAACCGCTACCACCGAACCGCGCAATTGTACTGGGCTGCGAGAGGTCGGATGGCCGAAGATGCCGCACCGACACTACGTAATTAAAATAAATAAAAAAAAAGTGGGATAGAGGAGGATGATGTCTGCCACACCTTCACATGCCCTCAATGGGAGGGTATGAGGAGGAGTGCGGAAGAGGTTATCGGAACGTTGCGTCCACAGACAATCATACATGAGATGATTAAGAACAAGTCGAGCTGGGACTCAATGGCAGTATTTGTCACATCAGTCAAAGCAAAAAATCTGGATGGATGATGGTAGGAAGAAGATGAGGAATAGAATTGAAGGGAAGACCAGTAGTAGGAGCAGCCATTTGGCACAAAAAAAGGGCTCACCCTGAAGTAATACTGTACAAGTGGTTCCGGGGTGAGTCCTAAGCAGAGGGAGTGGGGTTTTAGTTGGTAGGCCCAATGCATGGGGAGTCCAACACTGTTGGGGTGAACTTCCCCTTCGCTCTTTAAGAGTTTCCTCTCTTCCGTAACAAAAAAAAAGTTTTTGATTCAATGTTTTGCAACTACCGATGGATTTTCGTCGATGTTTCAAGTTTTGCTACCCTGGGAGTTCCTTAAGGAGAGCGTTTGCCTCATTGGTCAAGAGTGCGGGCGATATGGGGCTGTGCATCAACGAGGAAAAGACAAAGTACCTCATCACGACGACGACGCCCACAAATACCGTCTGTAGATCGGGTTCCCATGTAACTATCGGAGATTTTCGCTTCGAAGTCGTAGACAGCTTTGTCTACTTGGGATCCCTCTTATCCGCTGATGGGGACCCCACTCTCGAAATCAAGGCTAGGCTGGCAGCTGCAAACCGCTGCTATTGGGGCCTGATAAAACACCTCCGCTCAAAGCTCCTCACTCCCCGAGTAAAATGTTTGCTGTATAGGACCCTGATCCGCACAGTATTGACTTACGGCTCAGAGGCATGGACTATGGGGAGACAAGGAGAGACTCTTCTCAGAACTTTCGAAAGAAGAGTCCTCAGAAAGATTTTTGGAGCAGTTTGCGAGAGTGGGGTCTGGAGAAGAAGAAGAAATGACGAGCTGTACGACCTATACAATGATATAGATGTCGTGAAGTTTGTCAAGCTCGGTCGCCTCAGATGGGCAGGACACGTCGTTCGAATGGACGATGGTAATCCCGTCAAAAGAATATTCGATGGACATCCAGGAGGTAGAAGGGCTCGTGGAAGACCGAGGCTTCGATGGACTGACGAAGTCGAGGAGGATGTAGCGCGCACGGGGCATAGATGTTGGAGAATGTTGGCCAAGAGACGAGAGGAATGGAGAAATATTGTTGAACAGGCTAGGGCCCACCCCAGGCTGTAACGCCACCAAAGAAGAAGAAGGGAGCTCCTTCAGTGTAAATTGAAAACCTCAAGGATCCTACCGCACACAACTTGGAAATATCTTGTATTCTACTGGGCACAATTATTAATCATTGTACGGTTTAAAAATGGTTTTGGAAATGTTAAAAGGAAAATAAATGCGTCCTACGTTTCACCTGACTCCAAGTACTTACACTTTAGTATGTTTTCAATGAAAACACTGCAACGAGGAAACACGTGATTTCTACCTTTAACTGAGAAAATAATTAATTATATCGGGATACAAAAATTATTATAACTACAAGGGATATGTATGCACCTTCTAAATATTAGTAACAGTTCTAATTATCAACAATATCACATTTATCGCAGTACAAACACACAACTACTCATTAACAAAAATTATAATATATACTTAACAATAAATTTTGAACATTAATTTAACAATAATCTTTCAAACTAAATACTTTTGATATTGCAAAAATAACTCAACAAGCAAAAGAAGGCGGGCGAAATTATACCTAACGTACCTAATGTTCTACAACCTTAGATCACCGGAATACTGGTGGGCTATTATTAAGTACACAATCAATATGCAGAACACAGAAATCTATGTTCATTAAGTACATGAAGGAAGTTTAAGTAAGGGATGCAAAAGAATGCCAATGTAAGCATTCTTGAATGGGGATTATATCGTCGGCTTACAGGAGAAAGGCACTATGTCAATTTTTTCGATTTTCGGGTTATTGCGGTTGCTGCAGTAATAATTCATGCAGAATAATGCAAAACGCAAAATTCGCAGTTTTAATTTTTTTAAATTTTTTAGTTTTTTAATTTTTGTTAAATAAAAAAAATTCCTTTACAACGCCTCGGGCTCAATGTAGTATGTTTCATGGATCGGTGTCAAGTAGATCGGGACCCACAGTAAAATCTGTCACGGAATTGAAAATGTTTTTGAAATTCAGTAAGGATAGTCAGGAGAAGAGCACTAAGCTGTTTTTAGTCCGGGGAAAGGCACTAAGCCGGGGGTCCTTTGAGTCAGAAATGATCCGAATCGGTTCTCAACGTTGATTTATGGTTTTGAAATTCTACAGCATAAACTAAAACATGTTTAATGCCTACTTTCACCAAACATTCGAAACGAGTTTGAACCAAGAGTGCCAAGAGATAATCGACGTTCAGCAATAAACGTCTTTCACCAGAGCGATTTGCGAGTTTAAACTCCATCTTGAGGGGTTCGAGTTTAAACAGTCGAAAGTCGGCCGAATAAACTCGGTATGCTCGTTTAACTACCAATTCAATATGGCCGCGCAGTGAACATGTTTTATTGTTGTGGAATTTTGTGTGTGTTCTCGGAAGTGTTTTGTGTTTGGAAATGGATATGCCATTACAAATAATGTATGACTCGTCTGACGACAACGTCCCCAGGAGATGTCCGAGGAGAATCCTTCAATGTGTTCCACACTACCAAGCCCATGGTCATCAAAGTCCTAAATTTGATTGATACTCGGCTAGAGTTCCCGACGAAATACATTGTAAACCGGGAACAGGTCGAACAGAAGAAAATAACAGAAGAACAAAAACAGAAGAAATTAACTTACCTACCTTTATTAATACGAATTGTTAAATAATAAAAAATTAGAAGAACCGATATTGTATCTCAGAAGTAGGTGATTGGCAATAAAGAAATCGAAATGACTCGCAACGAACTCGTATCACTGAACATCACTGATAAAGGCGAGAATTTACTGATAGTAAGCGCGGGAGTGGTTGTTGTTCAACGCTTCTATTGCCCCAAATGCGTCACAATGTCCAACTTTCATTCACTTCACTTGACATTTCAAGGTTAGCTAAGCTCGATTATCTCAATCACCGTTTAACTTTGATTTGGGTTGGTGAAAGACGCTCGCCATCTTGCCGGGTTTATTCCTTCAGATTAACAATCAAGGTTTAGTTAAACGGGATTTGAACAACTTTTGGTGAAAGTGGGCCTAAGAGTCTAAAGCCAGGGTTTCAGTAATCTGCGAATTTTTAAGCTGAAGATAGCCCAATTTTGAGGCACTCCCAACTTGAAATGCGTTTTTCTGGAAATGGGACTTTCGGGCATAGTGCCTTTCTCTTTTAAACCGACGATATCGAGTGGATTACGTTAAAAGGCAGGACAGCATCCTTACACAACTACCAACAGAAGGCACAATAATCCGAATTCCAAAGGAAAAGGAAATTCGTAGATTCTACAGGATGTATCAGATAATGTGGTCACTACTTGAATGAGAGATTCTTTCATTAATTTGTAACAAAAAGTTCTATAATAAATATTTCCTCAACTTAAAATTCGAATTTTTTCAGATTCTAGATGTTTTTCGAGATTTTAGACCTTGTATCGCTAAAACGACTGTAACTACCATATTAAATTCAGTATGTTCAAGTCTGAGAGTACCGCAGTCAGCTTCAAATTTTCTCTCTCCCTGATGTCAAACCAAACTTGTTCGATACGATTTTACTTATTACTTTTAAATATTTCTTGGTTAAAATACTGCCTGAACATTAACTTTCCACGAATACCAGTTGTATGAGAAAGTATTTTGAACCGGAGGAGGTGCGGCGGCGCAGTAATAAATTGTGACCCCTGTACTGCCATGCTAAGCCAGAAAGTCATAACGTGAAAATTTGACCAAATTGATTTGTTAGTACTCGGGGGTTTTGGGGGTCGATTAATATCAATTTTCGGAGTTTTAGAGTCGTATCTCTATTAGAAATGCCTCAAACAAGCCTCCCGACTTTCGCGATAAGACGTGTTAACTTGATTTTGTTAAGAAACTAGTCGTATCAGAGCGATTCAGAAGAAGAAAACTCGTATCTTGATACTGATACGGGAACCTGCCTATTTCGACGATACGACTTCTTGCATTAAATCGGCATGATACGACTTTTTGACTCTGAAAACTCAACATTTAGTGGTGACTTTACGTTTAAACTCTAAGTGAATAAACGTTTATTTTTATTGTTTCAGCAGTTTTTTCTTACACTCTGAACAGAGATATGAAATACGATTGACTTTGAGCCAAGTAGGATGACAAAATAATCAATGTGAAATGGTTTCTTTAATTAAAATGTTGATTCAAATGAATTAACGTTTCAAGAATTAAAATGAACAGAATAGTCGTAACTTCGGGTTAATCTCGTATCATCGTTTTTTGACAATTTTCACTCAAAAATGTTTAATTTTGACTCCAGAAATCGATTCGGCTATTAATTTCTTTTAAGAAAAACCTATACTTGTGGTAAAAGGAGGAAAAATAATCCCACGAAAGAATTATTTCGCCACGAAACCTATTATGTCGTTTTGCCGAAAGTTGGGTGAAGTCAAGATACGACTTTCCGGCTTAGCACGGCAGTGTAGATAGCCCGCCTTCTTCCAACCCCGGAGCCTCACGGCGGAACGCTGGTTTCGTTCAAAAATTCACATTCTTTCGCGTCCAAACACGAATTTCTTCCCTAAATTGGACTGTAAATTATTTTTTTATATTAATGTTGAAAAGCTGTGATTTTAGGTCAGTTTTCTCAGTACAGGGTACACACAATTAACAATCCAGAATTAGGACGCTAACAGCCGGTTTAGAACATTGGAATTTCTCGTACTTGCGGAATTTTCATGCTCAGGCAATATTTTTCACCGGATAAATCCCGTCAAAGAAGTTTGGTTTGACATCAGAGAGAAAGGAAATTTAACGCTCTTCCCGACGGTATCCTCAGATTTAAACTTACTGAGTTAGTTATGGTAGTTAAAGTCGTTATAGCACCTACAGTTCCCTACTGAATGCCTTATAAGAACGTTAAAGTATTTCAGAATTGCCGCCGAATACGCTATTAACAAGAAGTTGTATTGGGTGGTTACGTGGAAGAAGTATGATGAAAAATACGGAGGTGAAGGCCCCTTTAGTTTTAGGGAATGGGCTTGAGGCGGATACTCGCCAACGTAATGGCTGATATCGAAAACGACGACAAAACGAGTTGGAATCTGAAATGCCAAGAGGGACAATTCCACGCTTTGTATAAAGAATTGAGCCACGAGGTGAATATCCTGTCACACGGAATGAGCCTGGAGAGTAGGGACGGCACGATAACACCGATATATCGGAGTATCGATACTTTTTTGGTATCGATACCGATATTTGTATCGATACTTTTGATAATAAAACTCATACCGATATATTGGTATCGATACTTTTGCCTGAAATATCGGAGGTATCGATACTTTCTTGGCGATATTATCGATATTTTTGCCAAAGTGGAATAGTAAAAAAAATACCAAATATCAAGTACTTAGATACCATACTATATCTGCCTCTGAATAATACTCGGAATAGTATCAATCGAAACGATAAATCGCTTCTAATATCCTTCATCGATATTCAAAAACTTTCCATAGTAACTCTGTAAACCTCATTTTTTGCGGTTTTCACAGGAACCTACTAGGTCCATGGGTTTTCATTTCTCTGGGTTTCTTGAACAGTTCGAGTTCCTTGTGACCATTGTTTTACTTTCAACAATTTTTTTGATTTACTTTTTTAAAAATTCAAGTCAAAATTCACTTCACGACAAATTTTTGTTTTCATGATTCTATGATTAATAATGTAACTGATTTAATTTTATTACTGAAGTAATGTAACTGATTTACTACTTGATCCTTTCCATTTGTAGTGGATGAAAAAAATTATTTCATTGAACGGAGAATTCTTAGGAATAAGAATTGGAATAAATATAAAATGAAATGATCATTCATTTTTATTAAATTTTAAATTATTGACTTTTGTTAATATATTTATAATGTTGATATTTATAATTCTTTATTAAAGGAGTTTTTATTTGGTTTGCGGAATCATTTGTGGGTTAATTTGAAGTATCGATAGTATCGATACTTTGAGCCGATATTATCGGAGTATCGATATCTAATAATATCGGTATCGAAAAGATATCGAGTATCGATACTTCAGGAGAAATATCGTATCGAAAGGAGTATCGTGCCGTCCCTACTGGAGAGTGTAGGTATCTTGTATTTGGAAATGCCGTGGAGAGCTACTCCACTTAAATTACTCTCCCTGGAATACCAACAGGATACATCTTTGCGCACTAGTAGTGCGGCACTACGCAACCTGCGTGAAATCGAAGATATCGAGCACTTCAAGGCTCCCGATTTCGGCATACTTCAGGAAAATGTACCTCGGCACGACTCAACTATCGACTCACTTATTACGATTTTAAATAGAAGAGAATGGTAGTCTTTGTGACAGTATGTGAAGTTGGCCGGGGAATATCGACCCACCCTGATTGCGGTGTTTAATAATAACTAGGAATAATACAGATAAATAAATAAGTAAATGGATAAATTATAAATAGGAATGTCAATAGTAAACACTAACCCAAACACACAGTGGTTTTTGGCAACTTTAATTCATCCAACGGATGATACGAGTAAACTAAGTACCTGTCCTAATAAATATTTAATAAAAGTGTTGATTTATTATATAGGTGAACTCCGGCTGAAGGTAACTATTACCATAGCCTGTACCATGTTACTGGGGAAAACAAAAATGTAAATATTTGATTTAATAAAAACATGTTTAAAAATAAGTCGTTTTAGTGATATAAGGTCGAAATCACGAAAGTCGGATTTCAAGTTGAGCACAAAAATGTAATAAGGCTATTTTTGTAGCAAATTAGTTATGGAATCACCCCCTCAACTATTGACCACATTATCTGATACACCCTGTATAGTAATTAATGTTTCTTTCCACGATTAAAAGAACATTGATAATAATTACTTCGCCAAATAAAGTGGGGAATGATAGGGTATCAACCAATGGTCTGTTCGGAGAGGCTGTCCTGAACGGTTTGGAGGGGTTTGGAAGAGCTCGGAGGAGTCCATTCACCTCTATCCCCTCCCCTTTTCAGTTCCAGTTTGGTTCCGGACTGCCTCTCCTCCAAGTGGAGGTGTGCCTCTCCAACGTCTGAGTTGTGCACAGGTAACCTAGATTTTTTAAATCTACATTATTGTGAAACTTGGTCAAAATGAGTCGAAATCTCACGGTATCCCTAGAATTTCATTCCGAAAGATGAAATCGGTGCGCTGACTAGAAGTGGGTGTCTTCAGACATCCATTTCTTGGGCTTCTTGTCGCCCAATCGTCGTGTAGTGAATGTTTCGGGACAGCGACAACCACAAAGGGTACACAGAGGCTCTAATTACTTCTCTATTCGTGTAAATCAATAACGTGAGAGAAATACAAAGAGCGATTGAAAGAAAAGCTACTGTACTTGAACCACTCGTTCCGTCCAAGGAAGGCCCGCGTAGCTGCTGAGCAACGGCGCAGTTGCGGCTCGTTTCGTGGTGAGTGGACGCATTGGTGACGCAGTGCAATGAATCTTTCCTCCGGATGTTCACTTTGGTCCGCTCAAACCAGTCGAACAGGTCGTTGATGTGGTCACAAGGAATTGGATTTCCAGTCAAGTCAATCGTGAGATTTTGATTTCTGCCTGGTAGTGCGTCCAAAAGGTGCATATCGTTTGCAGTGAGTTGAGTAATTTTATTGCGCTCAAAGTCAATATACCTCAAATGATAGAGGCAGTCGAATTTAAAATTCACGTGTTGTAGTTCATTATCCCCTGAAAAGAAGACACATAGTGAGGAAAATTGTTTCAAATGGTGGTAGACCCTGTCATTATAATCACACAAATGGGAGAAGGTAAGAGGTAGCACAATAGGAATATTTGGAGGGATGGAAGCAGGTGGTGTCCTTCAATGGTAAACGTTTCGTCAAAGAAATTATTACTTGTAGAATAAAACAGGGCTCTGGGTTTGGTGCAAGTTTGTTTATCATTTGTAGGGGGAAATTTTGCGCTCTCTGATGAAATCGCGTACAAGCTCATGTTCCTTTTTCTCGGGTTCTACTTGCCCAATCGCCTTGATTTTTTTTTATTTTGTAAAGCATTATTATTTGTAAGCATTAGTCCTGTACGTCCTGACACGGTTTTTTAAAAAATACTATAGTCCGGGAAAAGGTACGGCTATTTGAAAAAAATCTTCAAATACGGCCAAAATTCTAGGTGATAGATGAATTTTTTTCCTCAACTTCTCGATCAAAAATTGCCAAACAAACGAATACGTCTGTTCGTTACGATCTAATGCACAATTAGAAAAAATAATCAAGGCGATAGGGCAAGTAGAACCCGAGAAAAAGGAACATAAGTATTGAAAAACGTGGTTTTTCAGGAAACGCGATTTTCTAAAAAAGAAGCGTGTTCCATCTATAACGTCATCTGGTGTGTCCGTAAACCTTTCCTAGCTTCTGATGAGTCATTTTGAACCCTTTGGAAGAAGGACATAATTATATGTCCATATGTCTAATCTCTGTGTGTATAACCTTCCCAACCGGTGTTGACTAGGGATGGGTATCGTTATAAAAGTATCGATATTTTGTATCGATACTGTATCGTATCCGAGTATCGATATCCCAAGTATCGTAGGGCATGAGTATCGATATTTTAAAATATCGAGTATCGATACTTTAGTGACACAAACTATCAATATCATACAATTTTCTCAAGAAAAATAATTTTTTCAACAACTTTTATTCATTTTTCACTATTAAGAGTCCAAGCAGAGTGATTTTTTCCATGATTTAAACGTTATTTGAGCAACAAAAGAGTAATGACATAAAAGCCTCTCTATCTTCTTCATTTTTTAACTATTATGTTGAATTTTCCGCGAGAACAGTATCGATATTCGATATTTAGAAATATCGGAGCCAAAGTATCGATATCCAAAAATATCGGATAGTGCAGTATCGATACTAAAATATCGAGTAACGGTACGAAAGTATCGATATTTTGAAATATCGAGTATCGATACCCATCCCTAGTGTTGACAAAGTTTTGTGGAGTGTTAGAACCAGTTACCGCTTTTCGTTCGTCACCTTTACCTTTCGTTCAGTTGCCGTTCGTATTTTCTATATTGCCGAGATCTCAACGAATTTTTAAAAAACTAAAACCTGTACCTCGTCGAGGGAAGGAAGAATAAAAAAGAATCAGGCAAAGCGAAGGCTTGAGGATATGTTTCAAGAGGAAGAGGGGGACGGCTTACGGCGCTGGCCTCTATTAGCCGAGTGGAGCGTGACTATTCCGTGTTTGTAATTTTTTTTTAACCACTTCCCGTTGGAATTTTGACATGCTTTTTTTTTTAACTGACCAGTAAATAATCTACATTACGAAACTATTTTTTTCTCAAAATCGATTTTTGACTCGAAAAAATTTCCCCCTACCCTTAAATGACCAAGGGAAGGGTCGAGGGGGGTGGCAAGCCCCGGATGCACGAAGACACGCCCCGGCAGCAAGATTTGAACGCACGACTCCCCGCAGTAGTCAGATGGTGTCTCGCAACCAAAGAACACGCGCCCGAGCGACCACTGCTATACCTCATCCTAGGGATGGGACATCGATATCGATGTTTTGGTCCGATGATATCGATATGTCGAGGAGATGGTCTGATAACATCGTTTGATAAATTTGACCTACTAGGTACCGCAAGGAAACTGAAAAAAAATCCAATCCCCCGACCAGATAACTACGCTGAATCTTTACTTGGAATCAGAAGAACACCTCATACCTTTCACTCATCATTCTGTATAACAAAATAATTACAGGAAAACAACAGGAAAAAATATCTTTATGTTTGAAACAATAACTAAAATGGGAAAGGTTCTCATGGAATATCGAAATGAAAAACGAAGTGTATAAAAAATCGGAAAAATTTATCACAAATGAAAAAAAATATAATGGAGCAGGTTATCCAATAAAAACAAATCATTTTAGAAGAAAACATCCTCTTCTTATGAATGGAGGAAGAGTATGAAGAGAAGGTAGGAAGAGAAGTAGGAAGAGAATGAGGAAGAGGGAGTAGGAAGAGAATGAGGAATTTCACCGAATTCTGTTTGCATTTTTCCTGAATGGTTAATGGTGTGGGATAGATGAAAATCGGGCTGATTTCGGAAAATAAGTCTCCTGTTATTTTTGGGAGACAATCAAAATTTTTGATTTCAAAACTAACGGGAACGCTCGCTGATTGGGCTGTTCGGATCGCCGTCTCCTCCCAGTGTTGCTCATTGGAACGACGAAATCGTGTTTTCTAAGAGAAAAGTTATCAAACAAAAACAGGGGAAACCTAATTTTCCCCATCTATGCCATTTCTATGATAGATAGTTATCTTACGGATCGATACCAGGCAGTGCGTCACGCAGGAGATTTGTCTAATTTCCTCCCTGTCACGTATGGTGTTCCACAAGGATCTGTTTTGGGGCCAATATTATTCCTTATTTTTATAAATGACCTGCCACAAAGCCTCCAAACTCCTCCTATATTGTTCGCAGATGACACTTCTCTGTTGTCAAGGGGCACACAGCTTTCGTCACTGTGTGAAGATGAAAAGGCATCTCTTGATGCAGTGTCTAACTGGTTTTCAGCCAACAGACTCTCGATAAATGAGGACAAAACTTATGTCATGCACTTCGGATTAAGGGATTTATCCAGTCTACACAAAAACCTAGAGGAAGTGAAGTTTCTTGGTGTAGTTCTTGACCCAAAGCTGAACTGGAAACCCCATTGCGCGCAACTCGAAGCTTGCCTCAACAAGTACATTTTTCTCTTGAGGCGCCTTTCTGAAAGGATCTCAGAATCTGCTGTGCTTGCAGCCTTTCCAGAGTAGGGCGGTTTATGCCATACTGAGTTGGGGCCATTCTGCTTCGTCATCTGCCATCTTTGGGTGCCAAAGGAAAGCGGTTAGAGTCGTCGCTAACTTGAATTACCAGGATGACTGTAGGCCAGCTTACAAGCAACTAGGAGTTTTAACAATCCCAGCTGCCTACATTTTAGATAGCCTCTGTTACGTTAGGAATAATGTCAATGACTACCATATCCCCGCTCATGTTTACCCTACACGGCATAAGCAAGACCTCTGTCTTCCTTTTCATAGAATTAAGACTACTTGTAATGGCAACACCTGGTGGGGAATTAAATTTTATAATGCCCTTCCATTAAAATTTCGAAAGACTGCTCTTGGATCATTCAGGTCACAGCTTAAAAAATACTTGATCCAGCTAGCTCCTTATACTTTTGGTGAGTTTTTGCAGGATGTTGGTAATTTTGAATTTCGCTAGTTCCGCTACTTGTTTTGTTCATTACTTTGTTTGTTGTTCTCTTTTCTATGTTTTTGTTTTCTTCTTTTATTGTATTTAGAATAAGTTACCGACCATTGCTCATACATGTTATGTTTATAGCAAATAAAATGATTGATTGATTGATTGATTGATTGATTTTCTTTTTTTTTCTGCAGTTTTTCGGTTTCGAACTTTACTGTTTTGTGAAATTTTGCATCTGGGGACTATAGATTTCTCGATCTCAGCGCTTCAAGCGGCCATAAATGAACTATTCCAGGATGACGTCATTTTCCCGGTTTTTTAAAACATTCGTATTTTCTACAATGTTTTGTTTATTCGTAAATTAGGAAGTTCGGGCTGAAAGTTTGCCTTAGGAGGTTTTTCGAGGTGCTGAATCCGATTTTGGGGTCAAAAATAGGAAATTCCGACATGGTGAAATTCCTCATTAAATTTCCCGCTTGCGAATATCATGGATGTATTACCTTACGATGTTATTGATATCGATGTTTTTCATATGATGTTTCATCGATATCGATGTTTCTATGAAATATCGACATCTTACCGCATCCCACCCACTCATAAGTTCAAACCCTCTCGAAGTTTGGGAAGAAATGAAAAAAGTGTTTCCACGCCTTCACAAAGATGTATGGAAAATGATCATTGGCAACGTCAGTCCCATTTGATCATTGGCAACGTCAGTCCAATTTGATCAGAAATTGATATTCCTGGGAAATGTTTCCCAAAAGTATCGATACTTGTGTGCCATTCCTATCCACTCCTAGTACGAGGCATGTCCAGAAAGTAAGTGTACTCGATTTTTTTAGGGTTCAAAAAAATGTATAAAAAAATGGTAACCTATGGTTACATAGGTATACATCTAAGCTATTTTTCTACGTAGTCGCCATTTCTCTCGATGCAGGTGGTTAGCCGGAGGATCAATTTTTTTATGCCTGCCTCGTGGAAATCTGCAGCAACCTCCTTCGTCCACTTGACCTCCCTCTTCACCTCCTCGTCAGGTGAAAATTTTTTTCCACCCATGTGCGTCTTTAGAGAAGTGAAAAGATGATAGTCTGAAGGTCTCCAGTAACAATACACTTGAGAAAATCATCACCCTCCAGTTCATACCGTTCCAAAATCTCTTTAGAGGTCTGCACTCGATTCAACTTGTGTTGTTCAGTCAGCTGTTTTGGGACACATCTTGCGCACAGTTTATGAAATCCGAGGGTTTCTGTGATTGTTTCGTGCAGCAGAGATCTGGATATTTGTGGAAACTTCGTAGAAATTTCGTCCAGAGTCAATCCGAGATCGTCATGGACCGCATTCTCAATTTTTTCCTTTAGTTCGTCAGTCACAATCGACGGTCTCCCACTCCTCAAATCGTAATGCACATTCGTACGACCGTTCTTAACGACCGGGCTGACTCCCCGAAAAAAAAAAATGTTCAATTTTTTTTTATAATTTTATATTATTCTCCATTCAATTTCGAACAATTTGATATATAATAATTGATTGTTCCGAATACGGAACCCTAAGATAATTGAGGTCAAAGTTGGCCATCTCATGGCTGCGCTCCCACTCTACACAAGAGAGACCGCCTTGCTTCCGCCTGCTTGGTTGGTGTACCACTCTCCCGTCCCTGCTTCTTTACTACTGGTCAGAAACAACTTTAGAAACTCGGAAACTGTCAAAAAAACCGGCAATAAACAAACTGTAACACTGAATAACCCTTACCTTATTCCTCTTCTCATTGTTCTTATACAGCCAAGTTAGAACGCGGGCGGTAGTAAACCGCGAAGCTCGAAAATTGTTCTTTTTCAGAAAAACGCGTTTTTCTCGAAACAACATTTTCTGATGCTTACGTGCACTTTCTGCGGTACCCATTCAACCGATTTTGATTCTGTTTTTTAGTGTTGTTCGTACGTTGCTAATACGTCGATAGACGAGGGGGTTTTGGATAATTTTGTTTTGGAGAGTTTGTGGTTAAAAAAATGTTACCTACCAAAAACCCGGTTTTTTATTTTTTTGAGAAAAAAATGATAGAACTATTGAAAATGAAAAAGCCTTCGTCTGTTGATAAAGCTTAGTAAGATGAACAAATTTAAAAAAAATTTAATTCGGACGAGTACTTACCGAGAAAAGTGCACGAAAACAGGTGAAAGGGCCCAACTTTAGGTACTTATAGCGAAGTACCTAAATGATCAATTATGATTTTTTTTACATAATTTTGTTCATCAAGATCTAAACTGTCGAATTATTGACCATTTTCATTTTTCTACTAAGATTTAAGCAACACAGAGGCGTTTGCAAAAAACGCTGTTTTTCGGGCTGACTCCCCTCAAACTCCCTACACCACTTGTACACACTCGTACGATTCATATGTCCTTCACCATAAATTACCTTCACCTCATTAAAAATCTCAGTCGGAGATTTCTCCTTCACAACGAGGTAACGGATTACCGCGCGGATTTCGCACTTGGCGGCAGAGTCGATCGACAGAGTTTTCAACGTACTGACCTCGTTTTGGTCTTGTTTTGAAGGGGAGGAGTCACGCTACACGGCAGTGTGCCCAAGATAGCAAAAAAAATTTCCCTACGGCCGCGGGAGCTTCAGTACACTTACTTTCTGGACATGCCTCGTATAATATCCATGGACCCTCGAAGAGGAATGAGCCAATCGTGGAATGAACGAACCCGAACATTTCATCAAAGGAAAGATCGCTCATTCGTTTATATTGCAGAGAATCCCCGATAGAAATCCACCCGCTTGAATTGCTCTTTCTGTGCCACCTTTCGTCACCACAATGCACACACGTACAGGCAGTACGTAATGATTTATTGGATATCGCAAATTGACACTCACCCAAGTACAAGTCAATCACGCTTGGCAAATTACAGAAAACGTGAGGAGCGAAGTCAAATCCAGCGATCTCATTCTGTTCCAAATGCAACTTTTGAAGCTTGCCCAAGCTGCTGTTTGTGAAGATGGCCTCCAAGTCCTGGGCGAAATCGGCATCCGGATGTTTGTCGTCAAACGCATCAGTCAAATGAAGTTCCATTAGGTTTTCGAAATTCGAGAAAATCCTAGGAAAAGAAAAATTATTTAAGCTCTGGAATATTTATTGTAGAGTACGAGTACTTTACTTCAAGCACAATAACATTATTCCATGAAAGTAGCCCAGGCAAATTTGTGGTTAAAAGGGGTCCAGCCCCATAAAATTGCTTTAGAGCTGGAAATCGTAAACCCTTATGGGGGTTCTGAATGACAGGTATCTGAGTTTGCGACGGTTTCTAGGCTGTGCTTCAGATTTGAGAGCCTAAAAACGCACGTTTTTCAGTACCTACTTTGCTTATAACTCGAAAAGTAAGTTCCCTACAGAAAATTTTACTGCATCCTTTTGGTTTATTATTTTCAATAACGAACCTTTGGAATCGACCAAGAAAAACTTTTTTCAACCCCCCCCCCCCCTCAAAATTTGTTGGTTTACGTGTCAAGGTACCGTGAACTGGGGTGATACTGATATGCTGGGGTGATACTGATCAACAAGCCTTTTTTTATTTGCATGCGATTGCAGCGCTTCACACACTCCTAAATGGAAAGTTAGGTGGTGTTATGTGTTCGTAGCAATGTTTTCTCTGGGGGGATATCGTTCCAGCCCGATAGTCTAGGTTACCATGGTAGCTGATAAGGAAATAAACAAATCTCAAAATCGGGCCCAGCTGACATTGTGATTGTAACTTCTGTTGTGCCGGTGTCGGGTGTTGTGTGATGAAGTTCTAGCGAAAAGATTTTGTTTCTACTAGAAATAAGCATGAAATATATGCAATTAGTTTGTTTTTTCCGTGTTACTACAGTTGGTTATCTGTTAAAAACAAAAACAACTCATTTCCAGGGGGTGATAGTGATCACGGCCGAAATGCCCCAAAACTATCAAAAAGTGATTGGTCCATCATTATTTTTGGCAACAAGTGCTTTAACCCATTTGCGCCCCGTGGTCCCTTTTGGGACGTCAAACCCGGTTCGTCTTAAAATAATCTACAGTTCCCCGTGCATGTCCGAATATGTTCCTGCCTGTCCTAACATGTTCTTTAGATCCTCCCGTACACCTAAGGGGGGTTGTTCATCCGTTCAGTCTTCTTCAGTCTTCCGTGGAGATCATCAAATATGGACAACGTTTATGACCTCGACACCCTACGAGATTTATTGGCATAAGTACCAAAATGATTTTATTATCTTTCATTTTCATTTCTTCTTATATTCTCAGATAGTATCAGCATAGAATTAAGGCGTTTTTCTGTAGAAATTTTGCTTTCCAGATCCTCTAGGTACCACAAACTTCCAGTGGTCCCGTATGGGCACACGGGGCGGTTTGGCCACCTGTGTTTTTTGGGATAGGAGAGGCGGTCAAAATCGTTCAAAACTTAGCATTTTTAATTTAAAAAAAAAGTTATATCAAACACATTTTAAAGCAAGTCAGGAACATAGGTATATAGACTTTACAAAATATCACATGTGAAAGGTAACTAGAAAAAAATGTACTGGAGAACGTCAAACACGGTGAAATGGAAGAAAACAGTCGACGCAAATGCCCACGCCACATTTTTCGCGCATGTATCTCGATCTCGATGAACATGTTTCCAGTGCACATCGCCACCTGCGTTCATTAGGTATTTTTTGAATTAGATGATTGATGTTGTCGTATCTGGAAGTAGCCGAGAATCGAGAGCGCGTGCTAGTATTAGGTCCAGGACGAAGTTTGGGTGTTGAGTAGGTGGTCAGTAAGCTTGTGGCTATTTCTCGGCGGAATTGCAGCTGGGTAATTTTTTTTATGCTGCCGATAAATAGCCACAAGCTTACTGACCACCTACTCAACACCCAAACTTCGTCCTGGACCTAATACTAGCAGGCGCTCTCGATTCTCGGCTACTTCCAGATACGACAACATCAATCATCTAATTCAAAAAACACCGTGTTTGACGTTCTCCAGTACATTTTTTTCTAGTTACCTTTCACATGTGATATTTTGTAAACTCTATATACCTATGTTCCTGACTTACTTTAAAATGTGTTTGATATAACTTTTTTTTTAAAATTAAAAATGCTAAGTTTTGAACGATTTTGACCGCCTTTCCTATCCCAAAAAACACAGGTGGCCAAACCGCCCCGTGTGCCCATATGGGACCACTGGTTTTCGAAGCTTCTGCGCACGTGCGTGCACGATGGAATTTTTTCAATATTTTTCCCATGCTTTAGACATACTAATGGACCATCTCTATGATTTTCGTAACAAAATTTGAAAAAAAAAATTACGGGCGTCAATAGGTTAAAATAAGTTGTTTCTTGTCATTTACCAAACATGTGCCACGAATAATCTCATTATAATAATAAATACTGAAGAGGATGTTACGAGTCTTGAATTTTGGCATTATTCTGATTCTTATGAGTTAAGAGTTGGTTTTCATTAGTTTTTCAATAAAAATGGTTCTGAAATTCGTTGTTAGAGGGTTTTTATTACCTCAGGGTACTAAAAAACAATTTTTAATCGTTCAAGTTCGATTTTTAATTGTTTTTAATATGTTTAAGTTCGATTTTAAATTAGTGATCACTATCGCCCCCTATGTGGGGGGTGATACTGATCAATTTAATTATTTTTTTAAATGAGCTTAATTCAACAAAATTTCAAAGTTTGATATGGGATACTGTTCGTAAGATGTGGGAGAATATAAACTATTTTTTTCAGATTTTTTTGAATTATTACACTGGTGGTTTTCAAGGAAAAACTGTAGAAATTGATCACTATCACCCCAGTCTACGTACGTAGAATCCAAAAATCGAATAAAAATTTGGCTGTCCGTAGGCCGTCCGCGGAAGTTTCCTTGGACCGATTTTGATGAAATTTGGTATATGGACTCCATTTGGGGTCTAGTTGTGCCCCGAAGCTTTTGGTTGCTGTAGGTCACTTCTAAGGGTTGAAAAAGAAGGACTGAAATTGTCAATACGCCCTAGCTCAAAAATGTCGATGGAAAGGTACCTATTGTTTTTTCTTCAATTTAAAATAGTTTGAATTTTTGGAATCGAATGAGACCACCCAGAGCTCTGTAGGACCAACCGTTCGGTCACTACGAGAACTTAAGGGTTGGTCTAACGGTAAATCACAAACACGAGTGTGAGTCGCAAAAGAGGCCTAATGAAAAGCTTAAAAATAAACTTGACTGTCAAGCAAAAATTTGGTTGATAGGTAGCGACAATATCAAAGCTGAGTTCTTTGCAAGCGATTGATCTATACAGAAAAATAATAAACCTTCGTGTAATAATTTGCAGCGTTTTTTAAAGAGCAATAAATTTCGCGTCGATCGGTGTTTGGAACATTGAAATCGGTAAACCCGTACAGCCATAACGCTCAACTTCTAACGCCTGAAGGTCGAAATAAACTACACTCATTGAAAAATGTCATAGGACCAAACTTGTAGGAAATGTTATTGTGAATCAGATGGATCTTGAATTTTGAAATTTAGACCAGAGAATTTTAGACCAAAAGAGTATGAAGCGCCAAATTTCCGCTAAGGCATTCCAACACAGGAAACTTCGTTCGAAATTGCTGCATGACTGTCATCACAGTAGGCTGTTCTATCTGGAATCTGTCCGTCTCATAGTCAAAAAGAAAAAACTCAAGGTTTCCCAAATTAAGTAAAATTTCCTTTTCAGAGGGCTTTTTCGTGCCTCTAATCTCGACTCAAAGAAAAGGTCTGATGTCTAATGTGAGCTGCCGCTCAGCAGCTCACTGTTTCCCTTATCAGGCCATCGAGGCCATTAAGCCCTGACAACCCCCGGGAGAAAGACCCTAGGCCACCGAGGCCAGTAAGCCCTGAACCACCCTAGACACAGGAAGACCCCAGGCCGCAGAGGCCAGTAAGACCTGATCATCAGCAGGAGAACAAGCCCACAGCCACACACAAATGGGCGTGGCCATTCACCGTGCCCTCCCACCACCTTGGGCACAAAAACCAACATCAATTGTCAAGCCAGAAGGAAGAGCCCTGATCAAGAAAGACCATGAGATCAACTGTTTTTGGCATTGTTAAGTTGGCCAGACTGAGGAGGGGAGAAGTCAAATAGTGAGGAAGAGACCTGAACACCTCAGTCCTTGAAGCGCGCCTAGCCAGCACTGTCTATGAAGCTATCCCCCTCGTCCGTGAAGCTCTCTCCCCCGTACCAGTGTCGACCCTGTATCGAACTGTACCTAAACTGTCCTCCTGCCTCCCAGTCGAACATTGTAGGCTATATCCTGTGAGTGGTGCTCCTCAGTGAAACCGGCTTTTGTCCTGCCTCCCCTGGAACCGTCCGAAGGAACCGCGACGCGATCCAGTCCGATCCCGGCTACTCCCCCTATCAAGATCTTCATCTTGCCTCTCATCGTGTTCGGACTAGCTACGGTACCCCGTCACGTGAGTGAACATAGTGATACTCCTATTTATTGGCCAATAGTAGGTAGTCAGTGGAAAGTAACTCAGTAACTATAAGTAGAACAGTATTCTGAACTGGAACATTGAAGTTAGAACCAAAAGTCATACCTGTAACTAATTTTAAGCAAGCTGTAACGCCTAGTCAAGTCAAGTCAATCACATTTGCCTCTCGTAGTAAGCCCTTCAGGCAGAACTGGGTCGTGGAACCCTCTAGTCTCGATTCATTCTTAATAAACAACCTTGCATTACTCTACATTTTCTTTCAGTCTTACCCTGGTTCTGATTCTGGTTCATGAGTATCGGGTATCGGACAATAGGTAGTTAAATTCATTTGCACAGAAACGAGTAACTTAAAATCATTCTTTATTTTCAACAACCGATACACCGCATTGGTACAAAACAGGTAAACATTTGCATAAATCTCAAGAGTATCTTCAAAGTAGAACGCAGCCTCATCTCCCAAGCCGTATCGAGTCAAGCTACCAACGACACGTTACAAGCTAAGTATTACTCAATTTCTAGTTTAAGTCATTTTCTTTTCAGTTGTTCCTAGAACCGTTACTCTCCCCCCTTTTTAACAGTAACAACAAATTTAGAATCTTTGTCCCGATCGGAACGATACCCCGACCACAGGCTTACACTAACTAATAGGAATTTTAATGCTCTTTCCAACTGTATCCTCAAATTTGAATTTACACAGAAAATTAAGAGAGTTATGATCGATTTTAGTAACGTAAGGTCAACATCTTGAAAAACTCTTAAAATTAAACGAATGGAAAAATATGTGGATAAAATTGCTGAGAGACAATTTTTGTTGCAAATTAGTTGTTGAATGGACCCCTAAAGTTGAAGAAGAAGACTTCAGTTGCGCCTCCCTGTTTATACGTTATACTTAGATACAGATGAATTTTGTAAAAACTTGATGAATCGTTTTAGAATGTTCTAAAACGGATTTCAATGAGGACAAATTTCAAAAAATGTAAGCTCTTTAATTTTCTCTGAAAATTTGCTAAAAGAAAAAATCAAATACCTACTTACATAATAATATTATCATCAGAAAGTCTTACCTAGGATGATCACGAGAAGCAGCTATGTCGATTTTGTTGAAATTAAGAACCAGCATCTTAACGTTGGAAACGTGATGAAAAGATTTTCCTTTGATTTCACGAATGTTGTTGTTCGACAAGTTTACAACCTTCAGATTCGTGTGGTTCTCGCTTCCAAACACGTTCCATGGAAGGGAATCCAAGTCGTTTCCCACGAATAACAGAACCTATTCGATCAAAAGAAAAATCATAATTTATTACGAGTAATTTCGACTTTCGCAATGGAATTTAAAAGCAAGATGTTGAGCGGAAGGATGTATTATTTAATGTACGAGTGCCAAATTTCGTCCACATGTGGTAATATAAACAGTTTAAGACCTAATGCAACAAGAAGTTTAGCTGTGAAATCTGCCACCAAGTGGCACTTTTTGTACAGATTACACACAAATCTACATGAATATTGAAGAGAAGCCCATTTGTAGAATTCAAACAATTATCTAGTTTTGTTCTCAAATGAAGAGTGAACGAAATCTGGCGCCGTAAGTGCTGCCATCTATTATCTCAGAATATCACTGAAAATCTTGGTAGAGCTTTAAGGGGGTCTCGTCGGTCGCCATTCCTTCCTCGTTCCGGGTTAGTCCAATCTCATACGATCCGGCGCTCGGTAGCCCCTTCCCACCCAACTTGTGAAGTTCATTCATAATTATAGCTTTTTCAGATTGAATTAAACAGTTTTCAAAATGAAGTCAACACTTTTCAAAATGAAATAAACAATTTACAATATGAATTAAACATTTTACACAATGAAATAAACAATTTACAAAATGAAATGAACAATTTAAAAAATTAATTAAACACTTTCTTATATGAGTTTCAAAAGCTTGTAAACAATCATTTGAACGAGTTGACGAGTTCACAGAGAAGGTATTTCCATCTCGTTATTACGTGAAAGGCACACTCAGAAGAGATTATCATCGGAGTATAATGTATGCACGGTCTTTCCCATATTCTCCCCAACTGGTCAACTCGTTTAAATAATAGTAGAAAGTGTTTAAATAATAAAATGGTAGAATATAAATAATATAAATAGAATATAAATAATAGAATATAATAAAATATATTATTATATATTTAATATTATTAATAGAATATAAATAATTATTATATATTTAATATTATTAATAGAATATAAATAATAAAATAGTAGAAAGTGTTTAAATAATTTTGTAAATTGTTTATTTCATTTTGTAAAATGTTTATTTCATTTTGTAAATTGTTTATTTCATTTTGTAAAATGTTTAATTCATATTGTAAATTGTTTATTCCACTTTGAAAAGTGTTGACTTCATTTTGAAAACTGTTTAATTCAATCTGAAAAAGCTATATATCCGGAAGGGCACTTAAGGACATTTAACATTGTAGGTCGAAAACGTTTCAAACACCTCACAAATCGGCCAAGGCGACCCCGATCACGAGGTCGGCGGCGACGTCGTTGGGCCGACATTTCGTCACAGTCGGACGATTCGAACGATCATTTCGATCATTATTCCGAACCACTGATTCAGGCCCCGAGCCTGCGCGGTGGCGGAGTCTTTGAGGGTGTGCTGTCGCCGCCCCCAAACTCCCCGGAATTTGCAGGGTTTTCTCCACCTGCGGAAGGCGTTAATCCCGTACGGGTAAAAGTGACAGGTGTTTCTCCACCTGCGGAAGGCGTGGACCAGGGTGCGGAGGCGGCGACAGCGGCCCCTGATTTGGTTTGCTGGCGTAACATAAGTTTCCTTGAGTTTATTGAAACTTTCCAAAGGAAGGCCGTGGCTGAGGTGGTGCGACCACCTATTTGCAATACTGTTGTGCAGAGCCGGCGCTGGGGGCGGGGGTATTGAAGGGTTTTCTCCGAGTGCCTCCAGTAAACCTGGAACCAAGTCCAAATCAGGGGAGAAAACCCTGCCAATTCCGGGGAGTTTGGGGGCGGCGACAGCACACCCTCAAAGACTCCGCCACCGCGCAGGCTCGGGGCCTAAATCAGTGGTTCGGAATAATGATCGTTCGAATCGTCCGACTGTGACGAAATGTCGGCCCAACGACGTCGCCGCCGACCTCGTGATCGGGGTCGCCTTGGCCGATTGGTGAGGTGTTTAAAACGTTTTCGACCTACAATGTTAAATGTCCTGAAGTGCCCTGAAGGATATAATCAACAGTTATTCCCAGTTTTCTCCGTAAATAATCATCCAATTTTCATGTTTCTGGCGGCATTCTTCTTATTGTATAATCTCTACACCCATGCACTTGGTTAATTCAAAAAGTACAAAATAAGTGAAAAATTGTACCTAAATTTGAAATACCTATTCAAGAATTTTCGAATTTTTTTAGAGCATCTACCGAGGGAATTGAAAAACTAAGAGATTGCCGCAGGAATCATCAAAATCGACCAATAATTGCCAGAGGAAAGCGGAAACCCCGTTTATTCACTGCCTGAGACCTCCTTAACAGATACAAACACCATTAGAGAAAAACCATAATAGCATAGGATTAAGCACCTCTGTTTCCTTAGGAATCTTTTCGAGCACAGAAACGTTTTTGAAACCGGTGTTGGTGCAATTCAACACATACTGCAGTTCGTTGTCGTAGTTGGTGCGTCCACAGGTGCAGTTCGAGAAGGGCGGTTTATTGCACCATGATGTCACCAAGACGATGTTCAATATGGATAGTAAGCATGGAACGATTATTGTAGAGTACCACATCTGGAAGAAAAATCAACAGAAGAGTGTTGATAAGATCGTCAAAGAATTAAATCTGTAATAATACGAAACTATCTACTCTACAAGCAGCTTGTGATATGAGTACGTATACAGGGTGTCCGAGAAACATTCGGTCGAATGTTTGGCCAAACTTCAGGGATCGACTCTACCAGTAAATTTGCAACAAAAAGTCCCTCGTAGAAATTTTGTCTTAGATGCTTCTTCGCTTTCGAGTCATTCAATTTTAAAAGATTTTTTTCGTGCGTTCGACCTTGTCTCACTAAAATGACTATAAATAGCCCCCTTGAGTCATTTTTCAGTCAGAAGCCTCGATTTTTCTTAGAAAACACGTTTGTCAGCGTTTAAACGCAAATTATACGTTCGTAAATTTATTATCCGATTTCGATGACATTTTCAAGATTCTGCGGTATCTCTTAGTGGGTAGTGCAAGGAACCTACTGAGATTGATGTTTCGAGAGTAACTACAATGCATCTGATACATCTTGGCCGGTCTGGGGGCGGCCCCCCTTGGCGCTTGGAAAAGGTGGTCTACCTCTATGGTGGACCACGCTGTTCGTAAGGGCTGCCTCTCCAGAAATGGATTGGCAGCCCCGGGAGCCGCCGTGGTGGGTGGGTCCGGGCCGGTCGGGACGCCCCGGCCGGTGCGATGGCGCTCCACACACACCTTGTTCCTGGAAATCCAAATCACGGGAGTTCCTATATCATTTAAGTTCCTATTTAATTTGATTTTTTCACAGTGTTTGATACGTTTCTCTTTGTTCGTAAATTTAATTTTAGTATTGTATCCATATGTGCTGTATTCTTGCTTAATTATTGTTTGTTTGTAGAGATTGATTTTGACGTAACCATACCTTATGTAAAGGTAAAGGAATGAAGGATAATTTGAATTTGAATTTGAATATAGCATTTCCTAATCATCATCTAATCAAGCATCTAATTCAACATTTTCCAAACCAAATTCAACAATTGTCAAAATTCAACATTTTACAAACCAAATTAAACCTTTTACAAAATAAATTCAACATTCATTAAATTTTTAACGAAATTTAGTACTAGTGCAAAGGTTCGCCAGCTGCCGCCATTGGTAGAAGAAGCAAAGCGTTCATAACATAATGGGGTATTTCGGTGGGTCGGAAATTCAGGTTTTTGACCTCAAATTTGGATTCAGCACCCTTGAAAACCTATATACTACAACTTTAAGCCCAATGCTACTATAACATGTGGTAGAAAAATTAATTAAAGAGATCACACGTATGAAAAAAAGGCGGGCCCCCATAAATGCACACACACTAGGCAAGGACTACGCCGCACGCGTGTGTGAGTAGTATTTTGTAGTATCCAAGAGGTCCTCCAAGGGTTTCATCTCTTCTCTGTGCATGGATACTTTTTTCAAAGACAGTTGGCTAGCTACGTCACGATTGGCTAGCTACGTCACACCAATCAAATCTTCAACTTTCCTTAGCTTCTCTGATGTTTTAAAAACATTTTCTCGACAAACAGACCCGATTACTGTTATTCCTGAGCCAAACTCTTTTGATAAAAAAAATTGACTGAAATACCCCATTAGGTTATGGATACGAGGACGCTATTTGCCACACCCACAAAAAAGACTTTTTTATGACGCAACGTCCCACAGTAAGACTTGGGCGTCCTTCATGCGATTAATCTGGGGGAAAGTTGGACAACACTCAACAGAAAAAAAATAACCAAACTAATCCGTTTTAGACCATTCTGAATCCAAATCCGCGGAAAAAACCATATGTGTATGTCTGTGTGTGACAAAATCTTGTGTACTCTGGCCAGGCCTTTTTTTTCAACCGATTTTCGTGGTTCTTTACTGCTCGACGCGGAAAACTATCTAGTTGTGGACTACGTCGCGGGAATTTCGTATTTTGCCTTTCGTGTGGGAAAGGGGGGGGGAATGCTCAAAAACGTGCGTTTCTGGGCATAATCTCGTGTACTATTTCACTAGAGTATCAAAATTATCATGGGGAGGGGGATAATATTAAAAAAATATCCGATTTTTCAATATTTCCGTCCCTTTATAGCTTGCTAATGGGGTATTTCAGTCAATTTTTTTTTTTTTTTTTTTTCAAAAGAGTAAGGCTCAGGAATAACGGTAATTGGGTCTGTTCGCCGAGAAAATGTTTTTAAAAAATCAGAGAAGCTTAGGAAAGTTGAAGATTTGAATGGTGTGACGTAGCTAGCCAACTGTCTTTGAACAAAGTATCCATGCACAGAGAAGCGGTGAAACCCTTGGAGGACCTCTTGGATACTACAAAATACTACTCACACACGCGCGTGGCATAAGTGTGTGTGCGTTAAGGGAGGCCCGCCTTTTTTTCAAACGTGTGATCTCTTTAATTAAATTTTCTATCACAATGTGATAACATGTCATGTTACAGTATCATTGGGCTTAAAGTTGGAGTATAGAGGTTTTCAAGGGTGCTGAATCCAAATTTGAGGTCAAAAACCTGAATTTCCAACCCACCGAAATACCCCATTGTACCCAAGCTTTGAAATTGAGGTTTGAAATTTGTTTGAAGCTTTGAAATTCATTATTTTTCATAAATGGGGTATTTCGGTGGGTCAGAAATTCAGGTTTTTGACCTCAAATTTGGATTCAGCACCCTTGAAAACCTCTATACTCCAACTTTTAGCCCAATGATACTATAACATGTGGTAGAAAAATTTATTAAAGAGATCACACGTTTGAAAAAGGCGGGCCGCTATAAATGCACACTAGGAAAGGACTACGCCGCGCACCTGTGTGAGTAGTGTTTTGTAGTATCCAAGAGGTCCTCCAAGGGTTTCTGTGCATGGATACTTTTTTCAAAGACAGTTGGCTAGCTACGTCACGATTGGCTAGCTACGTCACACCATTCAAATCTTCAACTTTCCTTAGCTTCTCTGATTTTTTAAAAACATTTTCTCGACGAACAGACCCGATTACCGTTATTCCTGAGCCATACTCTTTTGAAAAAAAAAAAATATTAAAAAAAATTGACTGAAATACCCCATTATTCTCTGTACCACCATGGAATTAATAGTGGTGCCACCATGGTGCCAGGAAACCATAAACCGCATATTACCCAGACTGGCACCTTTGTCGGGGGGGGGGGGGGGGGGGGGGTGAATCTAATTCAGAACGTAGATCGTGGATTTTAAAATGCTTTCAAATTCGAGGCTCCCATGCCGCTAGAAATTTTATGGTGGATAATAGTGATGGGGGGGGAGGGAGACCACTATTTCTTGCCTAAAAGCAAGAAATTCATAGACAAGGCTCGAATGTGAGCGAGCACTCAATTATTTGAGTTGAGGGTCAGCCTCGACTCAACAGTCCGTATTCATAGTTGATTGGGACGGCCCACTTAAGTGTTGTGGTCGCCTGAGTGCACACTGAGCCTGAGGGGACGCTCAGGGGCTACTCAACTGATTTTCACCTTAAGTTGGCAGCCTTGGTGGGGATATTTCCCTACTTCATGGATATTTTGGGTAAAAAGCACGGGGAAATTTCCCTCTCGTATTCTGCACTGATCGTGAGTTATAACCTTGTCGCCGGTTCTCTGTGGTTATAACAGTAATGAAAAGTTTCTTATTGCATTTTCGTTACTGTGGATGTGTATGCTAATTTCTCTATTTTGTCGGATTCCCTACAAGTAACCATTAGTTTTGAGTTATCAGCAGTGGTGAATCAATCAAATTGAAGTCTGTTCAATCAAATTGAAGTCTGTTCAATTATATGAGGGTGCGGACATATTTTTGGGGATTTGTAACTTGATTTCTATCTCCGCAATTTCATCAGTTGGAATGAATTTGCTGCCATCGGATTCGACTCTATTGCTCTGAAGAAGGTAAGAAATTATGATTTCCTTAAATTAGCAGTAAAAGTATGTACCTATATGTAGGTACGATACGAAAGAAAGAACCACTATTCAAAGTAATAAACACAAAAAGGCATTTTGGTACCTTTTTGATGAGTGTTCTTAGGCATCATTCAACAAAATCAACCCATTGATTGTTTCAGACAAAATAAACTTCTCCCGGCCGAATGAAGAAGGTCAAGCAAATATACGAATATTTATGACGTTTGGAAACCTTTAAAACCTTTACCTACCAACTTATTTATTTATGTGTGTGAAACAATATAAAGCCCGAAATAAACTCGTACCTACCTATGTGGATGTTTTTTTTTATTCAACTTGTAGTTCATTACCAACCCATATCATTTTCTACAAGTATTTTCTACTATATCATTTTACTAGATCGTAAAACAAGAATGAAGATTGAGAACGAAGGCGAGAATGTTTGAACTTCAAGAAATCTCGGGAGATTTCACTGAGTTCGGGGAGAAAATATTGAAAAGACTGTTATAAGGAAATTCAAGTTTGCGATGATCTTCATTGGATATTTTTGACGGAAAAACTTGGCTAATCGCCATATTTTTTTTAGACAAACAAAATAGATAGGTAGTTGACTTGCTGTACACTATTTTCAATAGGAACATCTGATAATAACTGTGGCTGAGGGGCACTTAAGGTAAGTACCTCCGGCCAGCACTCAGGATTTTGCACCATTGAGGCGAGGGTGGGCCTCAACTCAACGCTGAGTTTGGTTTGTGAATACCGTTGAGTGCGCCCTCAGATATCGCACTGAGTGCTCCCTAAGGGCGCCCTCAAATCTTGTCTATGAATACGATTGAGTGCCCGCCAACCCTTATCGATGCATTTGAGGGTGCACTCAGACTTAAGTAACGACTATGAATTCCCCCTTGTAAATAAATTACATCGAGTTTAACAGTTTAATCGCTTACCAATTGGTTAAAATTGACCTAATGCTTATCCCCTGGAATGCATGCATTACTCATCAATATGTTTCACGTGGAGCTAGACAATGGTCCATCTTTAGAGAACTGAATTGGCTGTCCTTTCAAAGATAGAAACAAACTGTTGTATTGTAATGCTGTATTCTTGTTGGAAATTTTGATTACCTACTTTAATTTTGTACAAATAGTAGTCTTCACCCTGAAAACGAACGGTTTTCAAGATAAATCCATAAAACTCAGGAAAGTCCAACATTTTTGAGAAATTTTCCCTTAGAAATGGGCTTTTTAATCCGATACTTTTGAAATAACCAGAGGGAGACTTCATTTATCACAAGATGAAACCACAAAGAGCGAACAGAAAGATTTATCCTACGTAGCTCTAACAGCACAATGCCATTGCATAAGTTAGTCTTCGTCGACGTATGGACTCCTCGTTTGAATGCTAAACAGGACGACGAATGTAGAAAGCCACTTTGCCTGGATGATTCACGGTAGGTACAATCCTTACCCTATGCGCAATTTCCCAAATTCATATGATTTATAAATTTGCTAGGTAGGGTATTTTCTGCTTTTGTACCAAGGTAGGTTGGCTCAACAATTACCTACAGTCTGTTTTTCTATCTAACTGCCTACACTCAGTTCCACAGTCGTTTCATGTAGGTAGGTGCCTGAACTTACTAATGACAAAAAAATAAACAATATTACACTAAATAACTCATTGTAGCAACATACTTCAGATTGTCGATAGATTTCTGGTTGTATATGATTGAAACCACCTTGGTATAAGAGGCAGGTATCCTATTTCAGATACAGATAGTTTTGGGTCTTACTGGTAAGTTTCTTAAACTTTTTCTTGTTGAAAACTGTAAACTTACCGCTTGGAGAGAAGTATACGCATAGGTACTTGATCGATCAGAAGGCTAGCACAATAACGTAATTATAAATAAAACTGATTTTTAGAGAGATGATGATCTGATTTGACATCCGTGTTTACACACTCAGGACGAACCGAACGCCGTGGGTGGTGTGGTGAAGCAACAAGCCGGAATGCAGACCAAAACTGGCAACACTGTTTACGAAGCCCTGTTTTCTCTGCAACACCCTAAATCTAGGGTTTTTCACAACAACCTGTTCTTTAGTGGCAAAACTGAATCTAGATCGATCTAGAGTGGGGAAAATACCGATCTTGCACTGTGCAACCTTTTGATTAATAACCAACTTGTTAAACATTTGAGACGCAAAATTCTCCGTGGGACCTTAAAATTGTTTGAATTTTCTAGGTGAGGCTTTCTCATAGTTTTCTGATTGAAATAACGTTTAGGATGGGGAGAAAATGGGTTGGTACACCAATGAAGAAAATGTTGGTGCAAATCTCAATGGGGAATTTGCCTGATTTTGATATCTGGAATTTCAAGGCTTATCCTATAATGGGGCCTGAGAATAACGTTTAACACCAGGAATAACCGTTGGAAAAAATTACCGTAGAAGAAAATGCCTAAGCAAGTGAAGCCTCTTCAAAAAACGACCGCGAAAATCGTAACACAGTGCTAAAGATGTAACACCATGGAAGAATATTATACTTCTTCCATGGTAACACTTTGAGAAAATTGTCGTATCCCCGCATTTTGAACAAAATCAATTTCATTTAGAGAAAAACGTTTTAAGATCAATTTTAACAGTAGTCTGGGACTGGAAGATGGATCACCGCTTCCTCTCCTCAGAGACTGATCTGGAAATACGGGCTTTGCCATTCCTGATCCCCTGGATGTTCCTGCCATTCCTGATCCCCCATTGGGGAATTTGCCTCACATTTTTTTTTTTCGAATGAGGGTTTATTTTCATGGAATAAAACCATAGTGAGCTGCTCGAAAACGCATCCAAAAAATTTAGAGAATTTAAGGAAGATGGAAATTTTAAATGTGGTGGCAATGTGTAAGAGGCAGCCATGTTTGAAACGTAACGGATATTCTACCAATCTGACTTCAAAGGAGGTTCTGTGGCGTTTACCACAGAAGCGGAACATACACGAACTTTTAGCTTACAAGTAGTGCGCCGCGAACTGGCAGGAAGAACCCAGACACAAAAGTGACCAAAAGAAACGATATTACTCACTTTTTTACAATACGATTCTACCTACTAGTTTATCAAGTATTATTAGTCTTCACCTTCTCTTATTTAGTATCAAGATTTGAATCACATTATTCGAGTAGCCATTTCACTGGATTGTTTTGTGTGGCGGTGCTAGAACTCTGTCTGTTGTCGGAGTTGTTTTCGCGTCGTTTTTTGCTTCCGAGTCTACCAAGGTAGCGGAAGCTTTTTTTTAACTTTTCAAGGACGAAAAAAAAAAGTTCTCCAAAATCAAAATTTCCACTCGCGTTTTGCGTTTTAGACCTTTCTGAACAATTTTGGTTCCGTGTCTGTCTGTCTGTCATGAATTCCTTGTAACGCGCATAACTATACGAAGTTATAGTCCGATTTCTATGAAATTTTCAGGGATTGTGCGGGTTGGTGTGTAGACGGTCCCCTATGAAAATCATCATCCCCGGACTGATAGAAGCGACTGCGCATGCGCAAACGTGAATTCCTTGTAACGGCCATAACTTCTACATTTTCCATCCGATTTCAATGAAATTTTCAGAGATGTTACAGACTAGTATTTAGATGGTCCCCTATGAAAATCATCTCCTTAGGACTGATAGTAGCCACTGCGTAAGCGCAAACGTGAATTCCTTGTAACGGTCATAACTTCCACATTTTCCACCCGATTTCGATGAAATTTTCAGGGATTATGTGGATTAGGTTGTAGATGGTCCCCTATGAAAATCATCATCCCCGGACTGATAGAAGCGACTGCGCATGCGCAAACGTGAATTCCTTGTAACAGCCGTAACTTAAACTGTCCCCCAGGGGTCGCGGGTTCGAATCCCAGCCGAGGCTAAGTATTTTTTTGATTCAATCACATACATCTACTCACTTAATTTTTCATCCGAATTTGATGAAATTTTCTAGGATTGTCCAGATTAGCGTGTAGATGGTCCCCTATGAGGGTAGTGGAAGGTACTTAGAGATTGGTGTTTTGAGATTAACAACAATGCATCTGATCATTTATATAATCGGGTTATGGATACGAGGAAGCTATGTGCCACACCCACTTGGCAGACTTTTTTTTTCGTATGACGTCAACAATATTCCTCGATTTTCGCAGTGTTTTGTAACAGAGTTTCACAGCTTCACTTGTTTAGGCATTTTCTCCTACGGTAATTTTTTCCCCTTGGTTATTCCTAGTGTTAAACGTTATTCTAGGGCCCTATTATAGGATTTGACTTGAAATTCCAGAATCTAAAATTGAGGCAAATTCCCTATTTCCTGCCTGCTCTCCTCCATTCATCATGTATTGATATCCAATAAAAAATCGAGATCGGATCTCTAAAAAAAAATATATTATGTACCTACTGTGCCATTTTCAAAAACAGGACCTTCAGGTGTCCGAATTGATACCACAAAAAGAAAATACATAACTAAATAGGTAATTTAAACTTATTTTTGATCAAGAAAATCAGTTATATCACCCCCGTACTGGAGATGGGTAGAAAAAAAGAAAAACAAGAACTAATTATTTCTCCCTTGATGGGAAAACAACATCTATCTTCCTACACTAAACTTACTAACGTTACTTCTCGTTTATTAATCTGTTTATACTACAATTAATACCGGAAACTACATAAATAACTATTTTATATAAAATAATGTATTAGCACTTGATTATTATGGTTCCTAAACAAATTACTGTTTAGTTAACCTACACTGAACTCTTCCCGTTTATTATTTTTTTCAAATAGTACCAACTAGAAGTATTATTGGGTTTTTTAAACAAATTACTGGTTTTCCCCTTTTAATGAAGTTCGACTGAAGGTTTCATTAAATTTTTAATGTTCATTAAAGGTTTAATGAAAGTGAAAATACTTCAGGTACTTAACTAAATTTTAGAAAGTGGCAATAACAAGTTTATTGACCAGAAAAAACCAGTCTATCAGTCGTTTTTATCCGTCCATCAGCCCATCACTACTTTATACCACATAATTTGAAATCTATTCGTATAAAACCATGAAAAAGTTAGCATTCAAAATTTCAAAGACCCCTCCAGAACCGACTGCTGCGCCGTGTCTTCGGTGATTTCAAACAACTGATGGATCTCAGCTACTTCAACATAAAAATAAGTTGAAAAGAGAAAAATTAAATAAATTAAAAAAATTACCCCAATAAACGGCCAAGTGATGAGATAAACCCAGAAAGTGTCCAACCGGTAAAGATTAACATATTATGTTAATCATCAATTAATAACAATATTATTGTCGTACAGTTACGGAAATGCTTCTTTTCATTCGTCGTACAATTTCAGATCTGCTTACAGATGACGATTCCAGTCGTAATGTAGATTAATTGTTATTGAATGTACATATTATTGAAGCTCGAATTGTTAATAAAATTTAAATCATCAAGCAGTATTTGGGTTGGAAAACGTGGTGTTTCTACAGGGTGTCCAAGTAACTACGCTCCCCCCACTTATTTTCTCTAATAGTGTAAGAAAAGAAATCGGATTAACGCTATTCTTCATAATTTTTTGCGTAGAATTCAAAAATGACAAAATAGCGCAGTGCGCTATCGCGCAACCATGATCAACTTCGTTTTTTCAAATGAGAACCCCCACTTTTTATTGCAGATTCGGATTCTACGTCAAATTTCATGAACATTTTACTTCGACAAATTTTTTTTTGGACGCGCACAGCCCGCTCAGCGAGCGCTCAAAGATGCGCAACCCAGAGATTGCGCCAAAGTTGAGATGAAGGTAAACCTCAAGTGCGGCACATCACTTAGCACTGTTTTTCCACGCTGAATCGCGTGGTGGTGTCTCTTTCTTGATTTAATTTCATTTTACCGTATTTACAGCCGAAAAAGTCACTTTTTGTGGAGGAAATCATCGATCTTTTCCGAGTATTGTTTTCTTCTCGAATTATTACTCCTTTGTGCAGGTAGACAATACAGTTTACATTAAGAGTTATTATTTATCAAGAGTTTAAGAGTTCTTAATTTATTAAGAGTTATAATCAAGAGTTTGTTTCAATCATTGTTCATCCAATCATGTTTTTAGAAGACTGAAAATTATTTTGCAACATTTTTTGATAATTATGTTGAAGTTTCCCGTTATTTTACAATTTTAAAAATTTAATTTTTTTACATTTTATTAGTGTGATTTATTACCCTTTGTAAGAAAATCGATGATTTCCTCCACAAAAAGTGACTTTTTCGGCTGTAGATACGGTAAAATGAAATCAAATCAAGAAAGGGACATCACCACGCGATTCAGCGTGGAAAAACAGTGGTAAGTGATGTGCCACACTTGAGGTTTACCTTCATCTCAACTTTGGCGCAATCTCTGGGTTGCGCATCTTTGAGCGGGCTGTGCGCGTCCAAAAAAAAATTTGTCGAAGTAAAATGTTCATGAAATTTGACGTAGAATCCGAATCTGCAATAAAAAGTGGGGGTTCTCATTTGAAAAAACGAAGTTGATCATGATTGCGCGATAGCGCACTTCGTAATTTTGTCATTTTTGAATTCTACGCAAAAAATTATGAAGAATAGCGTTAATCCGATTTATTTTCTTACACTATTAGACAAAATAAGTGGGGGGAGCGTAGTTACTTGGACACCCTGTATATTAAGGGTTTTTGATTTAACCAAATTTTAGGAAACTACTAATAAATTTATAATTAATTTCTTAGTTTAATTTAGAAATCAATGTCGATAAATTTCAAAGCAATCAAATTTCGAATCGTTGCAATACCTACATAATTAATGGAGCTAGAAAACATTCTACAGACTAACCAGGAAAGGGATAAAGTTAGCAATATAGATAGAGGAAGTTGAATGGAAATTTTATTGACGTTAAATAACTTCAAGGTTGAATACATAGAGGGGATTAATGAACAAATTATACACCCTCGAGAAACTTTCAAAATAAATAATTATACAACGATAGGAGATGATACTGCTCTACGTGAACAATATGATTATATATAAACATTGATATAGATTATATGATTCATGATATAGAAACAGTGGTCGCACGAAAACAGGACACGGAACATGGAGTTACAATGTGACAGATTGGGGGTATTTTTCTTGATTCTACCTTAGAAAAGGATGCAGGTGTTTTTCTCTCTGAAAGGATTGGCTTTCTGGGAGCTGAATCCGACGAGGAGACAATCTTCTTGTTGATTGTCTGAGATGTATTTCATGATGTCGTCGACTGCTTGGGAGACGTTGATACGTCGAATGGCAGCTTCCCTTCTCAACTGTTCCGTCACTTGACGTTGTTGTTGTAGATTGGAAATCATCATGTCCATAATAGCTGTGTCCGAGAGGCCTATTTTCGTCAGCGCGCTCGTACTTGGTTCACTCGAAAAAATCCTGCAGCGGATCCTGGGCGAAATAACGCCCTAGAAGTTTTCCAAAGAATGACAAGTTCTCACCCTTTCCGGAAGAGAGTTTTGCTTCACAAAGGAACGCGTTGCACTAGTTTACTAAACTTGACGGAAATATTATCAGATAGTTGATCACTTGACGGAAACTACCGAAAGATATATCGTTAAATGTTTGTCTGAAACCAGGAAAACATACAAATTAGTCAACTTCCGTTCAAACTGAACAACCAACAGGAACAGAACGAAAGCACGGGCGTTGACTTGTTGAAGTTGACAGTGTTTCCTCTACTTTGTTCATCAACAAATATCCGTAGATTGATAACCCCAAAAATAGTGTTCAAAACTTCATTTCCACAGTCTTCAGTAAATGTAAGTAGCTCTGCTTTACAGCAGTGAAGTAGTTAAGAACTCCAGCTAAATGGTTGTTTGATCATAAAATTGAACTGGGTATGATTTTGAGATTTTAGGACTATAAACAAGTTTCAAAATTTGTTGGGTTACACCATTAATTTTTTCAATGTTGGCTAACTTGTCAACCAAGATCGATTTTCATCAAAGAGTTCCGAGAGTTTTTTTTAAATGGATGTCGAGAGATAACTCCATTTTGGTGTAGAAGTGAGCCCTCATAAGGCGGGGCTTAAGCTGGGTTCACATGAGCGCGGTCAAGGCGGTTGTGCGACGAGGCGGTTACGCGTTCGGGACGCGGCTGGTGTCTAGAGGTTCACATGGCCGCGGTTGCGCGACAGCTTTTCGACTTCTATTTTCCCGCGCTTCAGTTGAAATCCTATTATGTTTTGAATCCTAGCTGGTTTGAATCCTGCTGGTTTGAATCCTATCAGTTTTATTTTCACATTGTGATTCAATTCAGCTCGTCCGAACTACATGAATCACTATAAAATCACCAATGTACCTCCTCATCAAGGGTGACAGGGGGGGTACATCAAAAAGGTACATTTTTTCTGTTCCTGTAATGAACCAAAAAGCAGACTCCACCCTTCAGGCACTAACCCTAACAGAAATCCTACTCCATGTACTTCACTTCCATACAGCAACACAATGATGTCCGCCGCTAGCAGTCAGGACCACGAGAGCGCCACCATCGGCACTTCCCCGTCGCAGCCCAAGATGGCCGAAGGGCATATAAGGGGGTGCCCCCACCACCAGCGCTCATTCCATCTAGTGACGCGTCTCGTGTGTGATCGAACCTAGCTAGTATGAATCATCCCCTCTAATCTTACTAAGTGTATTGAAGTGAGAAGTCCGGTGAAGTGAACCCAGTGCGAACTTGCATCGAATAGTCAATACAACTTCATCCCGCCAGTTAGTGCTCTCGAAGGATCGTCAAGCCAAGGCTCAAACTCCGAGACGCTACCGCCTTTCTCCGTACCGCCGACTCAAAATCGAACCGATTCAAAGTTCGATTCCCGAACCGAGGCAAACCTGCTTCGATTCCAGGCTCCCCCAAACCGAGCCTTAAGAAGAACGAGGAACTGGACGCAAGCCGCCACGGAGATCATCAACTGATCCAAGCTAGGCCCAGGGTGAGCCCCTTTTCCAAGTAGTAGTTCTGATTAAGCGCTTAATCTATCACTCAAAATCTGGCACAATTCCCCCTTTTGTAAAACGTCCTGCAATAATAAAGTAAAGTAAAGTAAAGTGAAAAAGTGAAAGTATTTGTAAAAGTAAAGTTGTTATAAGAAGTAAAGTTGTTTGTAAAGAAGAAGTAAAGTTGAAACTATGTATGTGTTTCTGTATGTTTCTGTAGTTTCTGTATGTGAAGTGAAGTCAGAAGTCTAAGTCAAAGTAAATTGTAAATCATAAAGTATTGTATTTTCTTATTTCGCAAAATAGTCTTATGTCGAAAAGCTATCATAACTTGCAAATTGAAGTCAGATCCTATCTGAAGAATTATTATTAAGTGTGTGATATAATTTCATTTATATATCTATTTGAATTAAGCTCCCTCAGAGCAATATCAAGTCGGCTTCACGGCAAAACATTTATAATTTCGTTTAATAAAAACCCTACGTGAAACTCTTGTGTTCCTTATTTCAGAAACTTTCCGAATCTTTCAAGTTCTCTAAATTAGGCTTGGCAACTTGCAATTTTTGTCTTTTGGGTAATAATTTTCCCTGAGGTCATTTACCGACCCAGGGTGGTGGCAGCGACCCTTCAGGAGTTTCCACATTTATAGGTAGAAACCTCGACCCCAAGAACCCTCAGTTCGGGCGTCTTATACCTGGAAATTCCGAAGTACCTTCAACAGTATAGGAAACAGGATTAGGATTTGGGAGTTAACAAAGGTTTACCTGGTTAACAAGAGAATCTTCTTTATTGAGTTCAACAGTAAATTTAGAGTCAACAATAGTACAACATTCTCCACGTGCCTGCAGAAGTCTTCAACCTCCAGGTAAGGTCACCAATTCTCTTAATCTTAACTTCCTATTTTAAAGTAATATCTTTTAACCAAAAAGTAATAAATTCAATTCATACCCGAAACAGACAATTACATTCCTACTGTTTTCCATTTCATTTTAAAATGCATCAAAGATAAACAGTATTTTACTGAATCGAGATAGATACCGTTATCTACCAACTCCAAAAATCGGAATTCGTATAGCTTTATTTTATTTGTAATAATTATTATCAAAGTGAATTATGATGTAGAATATTCCTATGAAAAGCGTAAATATTTATAATTTCGTTGTAGGTGCTAACTATGCAGAAAATCTTGGAAATCACCTCAAGTGGTTGAAATTCTCATCAATTTGAGTATCCAGTACATAAATAAATCACAGATCATATTTATCAGCTGGTATACATTTTATTTCATTACGATGAATTCATCAAATGTCTACAAGAGACCAAAATAAACGAAAATTAATAAAATAAGTAAAGTAAAAATCTCTGTTCAATTTCTCCCTTGCGAGGGAAAATCATTAAATCATGTTTAATGTTTTTCACTCGCAAGGGAGAAATTAGATTGCCGATCACTCAGCTGATCAGTGACCACTCAGGCGCCTTCAGCATTCTCCATTGACCCTGCTTCTCAAATTTCAGTTTCCTGCGTTCAACAGGAGAGAAAATGGCCTTGGAGCTCACTCAGCTGATCAGTGATCATCTTGGTACAACTAGACCCCAAATGGAGCCGATATAACGTGGTAACTAAGAAATCGGTCCGTGGTAACTAAGAAAAAAAACGTTGCAGATTTGCGTGTCGGAATTCACAGAACGACCCCCAGCCCTAAAACATTAAACATGTTAAAAATACTCGTCGACCCCTAACTTAAAATCCCACAGCTCTCTTCTCACCTAAACTAATTCAATTAAAATTTCACTAAAACTTAGATTCATTTGGGATCAAGCTTCTGGAAAAATCACAACACACCAGTTGATACCCGTGCTGGAAGATGTGGTGATAACAAAAAATGTAAACAAAGGGTGCGCGGTTACGCGTCGAATATCAGAATTTTTGAAATGCGACAGTCCACTCCAAAAGTACTCAGGCGGCTGAGGCGCCGCCAATCAAATGGCCGAACGCGTAACCGCCTCCTCGCACAACCGCGTTGACCGCGCTCATGTGAACCCAGCTTTTAGAGAGATCTTCAAGCTTATCATCCTCATCATCACACGTAGTCGATACTTTTAGATCGATACAGGGAGGTATCGTTATCCCATTGGCTGTGGTACCATAAACGGTATCCCCGAAAAGGCGGAGCCTTCATCTCACTACTCACACCCCCACACGACACCAATATTGAAGGTGGACGCAATTTTCTTGTGAATGTATGCTCCCAATTAATTAAATTACCTCAATCAATCATCAGGAAATAATTATGTTAAGTATTGAATAAATCAATTGCTAACTTTTCTAATCTCTTCTTCATGTATAACTGTCGTGTCAGGTTCAATCTTCAAGGAGGTTTCAGTTTTGGTTTCAATAGTTGTCATGGCCGCTATGTTAAAAGTATGTAGATTGTTTATAAAAATTTATAATTTATAATTAAACATAATTCATTAGTTAAAATTGGTTTATAAGAAGATAGAGCATGTTGAAATCCAACCGTTCGTCTGAAAATTTTGAAATTCCGCGGTGCTTTCTACTGGACACAAAAGAGCGATTTTCCGTCGGAAAGAACGCTCTCTATTTTCATTCCACAGCTCAGATTCGATTCGTTGATGGATTACTTATAGCGTTTCATTTTGAATTCTACACATAATTCAGCCCTTACGTGGAAATCAATTACAATAATTATATTTTCTATTTATTAGTAGGTACCTTCATTGCCGATTGCTTCAAGCTTGTTGCCTGCATGAGGCCATACGAGTGACATCTTCAGCGTAACTGGCATTTAGGTACCTACTTGAATCGGCCCAATTGAATTTAGAGATTTATGTTTCATAGAAGAATAAACTCCATTTATTAGTTGTTGGTGTACAATCTAGTGTTGCATTCGATATGTATGTACCTACTTGTGCAATTTATTCATGCTAACACTTAGGACTAACAGGCTATGGTATGTAGGAACCTTCGGGAACTTGGCCGGACTCTTTTTATTTTGATTATAATTAACTTACTTCTACTTGGTGTCCGTCTAGAATCTTGGTAATCTAGTACTAACTTGGTTTGGCTGGTCTGTTTCAGGATAGAGAGTTAACGTTCGAAGATCAATGGCCCTCGATGCGGCCGATCATTCTCAAGCTCCTTCAGCAGGAGCCTGTCACGCAGAACGAGTGGCACGGGATTTTCTATTCCGTTCACGTCGTTTGTCTTTGGGACGAAAAGGGGCCTCCAAAAGTCAAAGATGCCCTCAAATACGATATCATGGATTTCATAAAACGTGCACAGCAGGTGAGAATGAGTAATACTCATACGCTAGTGGCAACACCAGGTATCTAATTTTTCCAATTTTTCAGGGGAGCCAAAAACTGATTTGAACAACAGGAGCTATCTCAGAAATGGATCTCATTAAGCAACAGGCGCTATCTCAACGCCTAACTTTGTGTCCCTGATTATTGATGAATAACAACTTATTTATCTCTTTTATAGGACTCACTTTTCCTTTACAACTTCTTAAAAGGTATATAAACTAAAAAACACATGAATTTCTCAATAATACACTGAGGAAAACTTACCATCGGAAATGTAGCCATCCTGAGATAGCATGTGTTGACGAACAACTTGAGATAACCACTGTTAACTAATAAGTGTAAATTGCGATTTACGCGCTCTCTGTTGCCCTGATGAAGAAACCAACTTCACCATTCGATTCCCCACCAAATTTAACCTTAAAAACGGTTCTTAAACCGAAACTGCCAAAAAATGAGATAGCTGGTGTTGCCGCTAGCGTGACATATAGTATACTATACTCTTTTGCTGTAATGGTGTTTTAACAAGTTTGTACTCTCTATGTTCATTACCCTACACCACTAGGTACCTTAAATTTCTGGTTAAAATCTCATTACAAATGTAGTCAGTACTTCACGGCGTGATTCTACAAATAAATAATTTACTACGAAGATGTCCTGTAACATTAATATCGTGAATACTATAAATTAATCTAGCGAGAAAATAACTCGGTCAATTCACGAAACACGAATGAATATTTTATTGGAAATAGGTAAACATTTTTGGTATCCAAGTTAACAGTTTTGACTGTCTGTAGTGGCAACCACTACAGGAGTCCCCTTCATACTTCTGCGAGATAGGCAGGTTTCAGTCTATCAATTGATACCGTCTGGACCCCGGCTGCAGTCTCGATGTCGAACCTTAAAAACGGTTCTTAAACCGAAACAGCCAAAAAATGAGATAGCTGGTGTTGCCACTAGCGTGACATATCGTCACGCTAGTGGCAACACCAGCTATCTCATTTTTTGGCTATTTCGGTTTAAGAACCGTTTTTAAGGTAAAATTTTGTGGGGAATCGAATGGTGAAGTTAGTTTCTTCATCAGGGCAACAGGGAGCGCGTAAATCGCAATTTACATTTGTTAGTTAACAGTGGTTATCTCAAGTTGTTCGTCAACACATGCTATCTCAGGATGGCTACATTTCCGATGGTAAGTTTTCCTAAGTGTATTATTGAGAAAATCATGTGTTTTTTAGTTTATACACCTGTTAAGATGCTGTAAGGGAAAAGTGAGTCCTATGAAAGAGATAAATAAGTTGTTATTCATCAATAATCAGGGACACAAAGTTAGGCGTTGAGATAGCGCCTGTTGCTTATTGAGATCCATTTCTGAGATAGCACCTGTTGTTCAAATCAGTTTTTTGGCTCCCCTGAAAAATTGGAAAAAATGAGATACCTGGTGTTGCCACTAGCGTGACGATATAGTATACTATACTCTTTTGCTGTAATGGTGTTTTAACAAGTTTGTACTCTCTATGTTCATCTTCCTCGAGCCTCGATAACCTTGAATGGGCCCTCATACGGACGTTGAAGGGAGGTCCTTGGCCTATCCACTCTTAAGAACACGTACTTAGCCGTTGCCAGGTCCTTAGGTACGTAGACTCTCAGTGACTGGTTTCTAGTTGGGGGCATCACCTGTCTACCGACATGTGCTTTGAGCAATTTTGCATAGGTCGCTGGGTCCGTATTGCAAGCTTCCTGAAAAAAATCTCCTGGAAGTCTAATTGAGGATCCGTAGACCAAATTGGCCGAAGAAGCTCCAAAATCCTCGTGCACCGTGGTTCTTAGTCCCAGAAGGATTTTTGGGAGACTGTCGACCCAGTTCTTGGCATTGAGGCATTTCACTCTTTCTTTCAGGGTTCGATGCCATCTCTCCAATAGTCCGTCTGATTGCGGGTGGTAGGCTGTCGTGTGGATTCGTTGAGTCCCCATCTTTGTCCACAGAGCTGCCATCAGTTGGCTTTCAAATTGTGGTCCCTGGTCAGTCGTTACAGTGAGGGGGACACCGTATCGAGGGATCCAATTCTCTAGTACTAAAGCTGAGATGGCCTCTGCCCGAATATCGGCGACTGCAAATGCTTCTGGCCAGCGAGTGAACCTGTCTAAAAATGTGACACAAAAACGCTTCCCTCTTGCAGGTGGCAAAGGGCCTACTATGTCGATGTGAATGTGACTAAACTTCTCACTTGGCTCGGAAAATGCTCCCATTGGACTCTTTGTATGTCTAACGATCTTACTTTTCTGGCAATCCACACACTCTCTGGTCCACAGCCTTATGTCTTTTTTCATTCCACTCCAGACTGCCCGTTCTTTGTTCAACCGTAAGGTTCCTTTATTCGCCGGGTGCGAAAGATTATGCAGCCTGTCGAATGTTCTTCTGCGAAAACAGCTGGGTAAGAATGGGCGAAATAGACCATTGCGCTCCTCTCCATATATCTCCTTTCCATTTCGTTCCAATTTAACTAATTTCAGCGAAGCATTTTCATCTGCCAGAATCTTAGGTAGATTTTACACAAATTGAAAAACGACTTTATTCATGAATATTTTTTGTGATTTTGACCTTGTATCAATAGAACGACCGAACTTAACTACCATAACTATTTCAGTAATTTTAAATCTGATGTTACCATTGGCAAGAGCGTTAAATTACTCTCCAAACTTACTTTTTGGTTTATTATTTTCAATAATGCACCTATGGAATCGACCAAGAAAAAAATTTAAACCCCCTCAAAATTTTTTGGTTTACGTTTCAAAGTTCGTAGAATCCGAAACTCGAATAAAAAATTTGCCGTCCGTCCGCCGTACCCATGGACCGATAGTAGTAACCATGGACCGATTTTGTTGAAATTTGGTTGAAATATGGGCTTTGCATTTGGAGTCTAGTTGTGCCCCGAAGCTTTTGGTTGATGTCAGTCACTTCTAAGGGTTGAAAAATAAAGTTTGAAATGTTGAAAACGCCCTGGCTCGTAAAATTTTGGGATAAGGGTATTGTTTTTTCATCAATTTAAAATAGTATTGAATTTTTAGAATCGAATGAGCTTGTAAGGACCAGCCGTTTGCTCCCCATGAAAACTTAAGGGTTGGACTTATGATAAATCAGAAACACGAGTGTGAATCGCCTAAGAGGACTAGTCTCCATTCAAATTTTAGCTAACCAAAATGCTAATAATTAATCGCCTTCGCTTTCTTCAGGATCTTCTGTTGATTCATTGGGACCGTTAGCTGATGCCAAATTTTCGTAGAACACCCTTGATTCAGGCTTTTCCAAAAATTTTGTCAAGTGTAGTATGTCTCGAAGCTTTGCAGGTTTTAGAGGAAGACCACATTTGGAGGACGTTAATGGTGCAACTTGTGCTTGTGGGGGAGCCAAATTCTTCTTTTTCCCTTTTTTTTGGACTGTCACTTTTACGCCATTGTACGCACCTGTATACACCAATTTGTAAAATATAAAGTCTGGTTGGTCTTGGGTTATTTTTAGCAATCTTATTGGTCGTGTTGGGAAGGGGCATTTTTTGGTAGGATAAATTGACGAAAGATGGGCTGTCCAGTTCTGAAAACACACCTGTTCACCACAGTTTATAACCTCAAAAGGTGATGGTTTTACTCGGCTGCTCACACTAAGTCTTTCTTCATCACCCGAACTAGCACTATTACTCAACCCGTCACTGTCCATATTATTTTTTCAAGGAAAAATGCACGAAAAACTGTAGAAAGAAGCAAACACGAGAGCGGCGCAACAAATAATAGAGGATGATAAGGAGAAAGGGCAAAGAACACACGCGTGTATTCTCTGATAACAGGCCTTTAAAATGGACTCTGATCGTTCTTCCCCGGGCGCGCGTGGACTGTGATCTTTTTTCCCCGGCACCACCCTTCTTTGACCCGTTTGTTCCATGGACCATGAGCTTTCTTGCTTTTAACCGACATGCCATTCGATAGTACTCTTGAAATGCTACTAGATGGCATCATCACCTCCAAAAGTGGAAAAAATGGACTATGAGCGTTCTTCCCCTGGACCCTTCAACTGTCATCAGTTTTGCGCCCTTAGCAACCAGTAATCATATTTCCTAATGAAGGCCTATTTTTTCTAATTGAGTGTGAAGCGTTTATTTCTTCCGTATTAACTTTATTGTGAAGAATCTAGATCGGTAGTGTCCATGGTTGGTAGGTGGTGAAAATGGCAAGGCCGTGTTCTTTCAGACGAGTGATCTATGTAGAAATAATAAACCATTGCGTAATAATTTCCAGCGTTTTTTAATGGGATTCATTTAGTGAAAAAACTGCCTGTACATAAAATTTTCATACAAGTTCTCGTATAAGAAATTCTAATTTTTTTAAGCCGATTATGAGTGTCCTAATCCTGGATTGTTAGAAGAAGAAAAAACATTTATTGGTCTCAACTTTTTATTCCCCTTTGTAAGTATAACAATATTCAAGTAAAAATATACAATTATCACTTACAACTTATCCTATGAAAATTCATCAACTGTATATGCATTTTTAAAATTTATTTATGGCCTAACGTGTAGGTATAATGTTGATTTCTAAGATCGCCATTGGTTTTCTGGATTGTTTTCGGCCTACTTCCTCTGTGAAAAGTCGCCCAAGATCTCAGCTTTCCAACAGTATCTATAACCAAAAAAGTTCACGATTGAATTTAGGAAAAAAAATTGTGTTTAAACGCGGAAAAACAAATTTTTTGAAAAACGAAATCAACGGAGACTGCTGGTCACCCTCTCCCCCTCCGACCACTTCGTTTGAAATGAAAAATCACGTTTTTCCCCTAAATTGATTGTACATTTTTTCATCATATCGTTGGAATGCTGAGATCTTGAGTCAGATTTTACAATACAGGTTCACACTAAAAATAACCCAGAAATATGAAAGGGCCGCTAAAAAAATTGAATTTCTCATACTGCCTGAAATAGGAACAGGGGCGTCTCGTGAGAATATTCGTGAGGCAAACAGCTTGGCCAGTCACAGAAGAATAAACAATAACGAAAAACGCTGCAAATTATTACACAAAGGTTTATTATTTTTCTGAAGATAAAGCGTCAGCTTTACCCTCGTCACTACCTACCAATCATGTTTTTGCTTCAAAATGTTGTTTATTTAGATGAAATAAACCCTTCACACTCCATTTGAAGAAATAAAGAATTCCTTGGTTTAGAAATTTGATTACAGGTTGATTAAGGAAGCAAAACATGTACAACCCAAAGAAACGAACATCGATCGCATTTTGGTCAGCTAAAATTTTTAAGGTGATAAGGCCTCTTTTGCGATTCACACTCGTGTTTCACATTTATCGTAAGTTCAACCTTCAAGTTCTCATGGAGAGCTGATAGTTTATCCTCTGGGTGGGTTGATTCGATACTAAAAATTCAATGGTAGGTACCTATCTCAAATTGGTGAAAAAACAATACCTTCATAACTAGAGTTTTCGAGAGAGGGGGCCTTAAGAAGTTACAGCCCTAATGTTTCACCGCTCAGAAGTGACTGACAAAACCTTCGGGGCACAAGTAAACCCCAAATGGAGCTCTTATACCAAATTTCATTAAAATCGGTCCATGATAATTAAGGAAAGTTTCGCGGACGGACGGATTTTTTAATATTCGATTTTCAAAATATACGTAGTAGCTACAACCTCAAAAGTAAACCATCGGGGGTTTCAATATTATGCAACTATTTCCAAGTAGGTACCTATCAACAAGAAAAAGGATTAGGTACAGTGAACTGTACAGTAAAATCGGGAACGGCACACCAGTCAGCGCCAGGCAGCCGCTATTTGCGGTGGCCAAAAATCTAAGTTTTCCTTCCTTGAGATAATGTGGTTGGATGGATATGTTATGTCTTGCCATGCATGGGTTAATTAGTATCCATGACTCAAGTTTCTCTGCTTTCAAGGTCACGAAACAGTTCTCCGATTGTTTGCAACAGCTGATAGCATAGTAGTGGGGGTATGGCAATACTTGACACCGCGATTACCCCCCGCCACCACGCCGATCGTCGCCTCTCACTCTAAATAGTCCCGAAAAATTCATTTCTTTGAACTGCTTGCCTTGCATCGCCTTGCCCCGCGCTAGTTCGCTTATCATCTGCAATAATCTACATTACCGACCTCTCCAAGTCTATGATGTGTTGCGGGCTAGTATCCAAGGCAAAATACGTACTTTCTTATTCCATTCTCCTATTTCATCTAATTTACTTGGTAATAATGAAAAAGTACCTACCTAAATTAAGTACCTATATTAAAATTTTCCAAAATTGGCTATTATATTACTTGAAAAAGATGGGAATATAGGAGAATCTCAACAAAAACTAATTTATTCATTTTGCTTATTTTTATTAAGGCAAACAGTGTTTGCTTTGTTTGCCTGGAGGAGGCGCCACTGAATAGGAATTCCTTATACGAATGAAATTAGAGTTTCTCATACTGCCTAAAATTGGAATTTCTCTGCCTGAAAATGAGAAGTTTTTTCACCAATAAATACCATAGAAAACGTTTGGTTTCATCAGAAAGAACGGAATCCTCAGATTTAAACTTGATGAAATTATTATGGCAAGTCTTTTTAGTGACACAAGAAAAAAGACGGATTTCAAGTTGAGAAAAAATATATGTTACAGGATATTTTTTGTTCTGACCACATTATCTGATACACCCTGTATAAGTATCAAGTTTCAATCCAACTTGTACGCTCATTTCTAGTTAGTTATGTTTTCCATTTCTTGCATTTCCTCAAATTTACAGCATCTATCTCAACAGTATTCCTTAAATGTGTTCAATTTTCAGCGAGTGTTGTCACACCAAGAGGATCAAGCACTCCTCAAAGCTTACATTGCTGAGTGGAGAAAATTCTTCACCCAGTGCGACTACCTTCCAACTCCGTTCAGACAGTTGGAGACGTCTCTTGCTGGAAAAACTATATCTGCAAACAAGAAACCCCAAAATGAGGAAAGCATCGTGCGAAAGGTAGATACATACTCCTGATCCTTTATTTGAGTTATATCTAAGAAAAAAGTGGTGGACTTCGACAATTATAAGTGTTGTTCAAATTTTGGATAGAATAACATGATTGATATATGGATGAAGATAATTATGAAATAACTCCTAAAATTCCAACCCATTGTACAGGATGAATTAAGACGTCAGATGATCGAACTAAGCAGGAAAACACAAAATAGTTTCTCCAATGTGCTAGGGATGGGATATCGAAGGTATGATATCGATATCAGTACTGATATTGCTTTTATCCGTGTGACGTCACACAGAATGGATGTATCGATTCTTCGACTAATCGAACGGTTATTCGAATCTCGCTGAAAGGCGGCCATGTTGACTCCGTTGTAAACAAAGATTGTATGGACGGTTTTTCATTATGCCAATTTATGCAGTTATTAGTTGCTCTTCTCGTCCTGGAAGCGGTATTTAATTTTTTGGTTTGCCAAAAGTGATTAGAAACAGTGTGGAAAGACAAGAGAACTTTCCGAAAAAATAAGAATATCAGCCTTTTGGAGTCGCTAATTCCCAGCGTTCCTGACAACCATGTTCGATGAACTGACTGAATTCCCATCGTTGTAAACAAAGATTTTTTCATTAGACATGCCGATTTGTGCGGTGTTTGGCTGCTCTTCCCGTCACGGGAGCAGTATTTCGTTGTATGGTTTGCCAAAAGTCATTAGAAGCCAATGTGAAAAGACAAAAGACCTATCAGAAAAATGAAGAGCAAGGTGGCTCGCTCGAATCAATCGCAATTTGAGAGGGTGACAACTAAACTCCAAACAAATACTAGTTTGTTCTCGGCATTTCATCACCGGTAAGAATAAAAACACATCACATTTTAATGTGCTTACATTACTTCAGTCATCAGTAGTTAGGTAGTAATAATAGAATACCTACCCTCATTGGACGAGCTTCACGAAATGTTTTTGTTTGTGTCCAAGTGTTTTGATTTGTACGAAGTTCCCAGGAAGATAATTTCGAACCAATTTGCGTGATTATTTTGAAGTTCAATTAGTAAATGATCGATGTAAATATGCACTTCATCTCCTGAATTTCAAAATTCATGTGCAGGGAGAGGAAGTAGGAAAGTGAGGAACGTGATGTTTTCGGAAAGATGTGTAGTTACGTTGCCTCAACAAATTCTGTTGATTGGTTTATTCGTTTAGTTAATTACCTTCTTAAGTGGGCATTTAAGTAGGAAGTTAATACTAATAATTAGCCAAAGTTAACTTTGGTGGAGGATGTTGGTAGGAGGCGCTGGGAGTTACAGCTGAACGAAGTTGTTTACCTACCTACCTACATACTGATTCCACCATTCAATAGCACTGGGCTAAAATCACGTATTATTAAGTATTTTTGAGTTAAAGGAAAGTTAATACCATCAGTATGTTCAAAGGGGTCTAAACCACCGCAGAGACGTATCTTATATTCATACCTTCTCAGGTCGTCACCTGAGAGTGAACACACATACTGAGTATGGAATTTCTTGTCAGACATCTAACCCACAAGGGAGACATAATAATAACGATTACATAATTGCTTTTAAAGAATATTATCACCATTGTTCTGTTTACAGAACAGAAAACTTGGTATGTAAACAGAATAACCTTGCTGGATAGGAGCGCAAATGGCGCCCCTTCACGACCAGCTGATCGGGTCAGAGAAGGTTATGTTGAGAAGTTTATGTTTGATATCGAAAATAATCGATTATTGAGTCTCGAGGATAAAACGAATCGGTATCGGGCATCCCGGTATCGATACCAGTAAAATATCGGACCTGTGATATCGATATTCCCAATATCGGGAATATCAGTACCAGTTGAAGGAACTGCCAAAAAATACGACAATTTTCGAATAAGAATATTTTTTATTAGTTCAAGTCGGGCTAACGATAATGAATCAAACATACAATGGAAGGTAGAACATAGAAAATCAATAGGTAGAAACGGGTTGGGGTTGCACAAGAAAAAGAAACGGGTGGCACTAAAAAGAAAAACAACTTGGGCTGTGTAGATCTGATAGGGTGTAGGTTATGGCAGCAGGTTATGTATGGCTACCGTTACCCATATCAATATCGATTAAAGGATATCGATAATATCGGCTTTGATGGTATTGATATCGAGTATTGACAGCCCAATATCGATATTTTGGTAATATCGGATATCGATATCCCATCCCTACAATGTGCATTCAACATTTCTAGTCTTGGTCTCGCTAGGGGGTGGCCTCCTGTTTGGTTGTTTCAGTTCCGATTGTGTTCCCTCTGGTCTTATGGTGTAAACCGTGGCCGGGGGACTGGTGCCTTTTTGGATTTGAGTTGCCACCATGGTGGGTGGGCCCGGGCGGGGATGGGGTTCTCCTCGGCCCTCTGCCGCGGGATGCGGTTTCCCTTCATACATTTTGGTTTATTATTTTCAATAATGAAACTTTGGAATCGACCAAGAAAACAATTTTTTAAACACCCCCTCAAAATTTGATGGTTTACGTTTCAAGGTACGTAGAATCCAAAAATCTAATAAAAATTTGGCCGTCTGCGGCACTTTTGCCACTTAGCATTGACCGATTTTGATGAAATTTGGTATGTAGGCTCCATTTAGGGTCTAGTTGTGCCCCGAAGATTTTGGTTGATGTATGTCACTTCTAAGGGTTCAAAAATGAATTTTGAAATTTTGAAAACGCCCTAACTCAAAAAATTTTGAAATAAAGGTATTGTTTTTCCTTCAATTTAAGATTCTATAGAATTTTTAGAATTTTTTGAGACCACCTGGAGCTCTGTAAGACAAACCGTTCGTTCCCTACGAGAATTTAAGGGTTTTACGTACGATAAATCAGAAACACGAGTGTGAATCGCAAAAGAGGCCTAATCTCCGTTTGAATTGAAGCTGACCGAAATGCGATCGATGTTTTTCTTCATGTTGGATGGTTGGTGGCTTTGCAGACGAGTGATCAATATAGAAAAATAATAAACCATTGTGTAATAATTTGCAGCGTTTTTTACTACTATGATCACACCAAAGTTCCAAATTGCTACCTATCTATGGCCGCAATATAATATCTGTTCATCTATCTATTTGTCATCTTAAGCGGCATAACAAGATCCCCCTTTATACCAACTTATACTGTATTCCTTGTTTCCAGCTCATGCTTGACAGTTGGAACCAGAGTATTTTCAATGACATCAAACAACGATTACAAGACTCAGCTATGAAATTAGTCCACGCAGAAAGAAATGGAGAAGCTTTTGACTCTCAGCTAGTCATCGGCGTCCGAGAATCATATGGTAATTTATTTAGATGCAGTTGTACATCCAATATGGCTGCTTTTTGTGGAACTATAAGTAGGTACACCTACTATGTCTGAGCTCTTCGTCCAAAGTTCTCAATCATTGGTATTCTAGAGAATGCGCATTCAAACATCCATTTTATTAGCATGGAACATGCTTTAGCCGTGACCTAAGTGGCAAAAAGTGTTACATTGTTCGGGAACGGTAACTAGGAACGAAATTTTGCTTAAACTTTGATACGGAACTAAGAATCGTGTAACGTGGAGTAACCTATGGGAACATGCTTTAGCCGTGACCTAGCTGGGCAAAAACGTGACGAAACCTTGTAATGGATCTTGTAATGATCTTCACTTACAACCGACCCGTTTCTAGGGAAATGTATCACCGTTAGTTTTCATCCCACAAAAATCGTTCGCCAGTCGTTGAAAAGCCCTCAATTTATACGTAAATTGTAAATTGTATACTGCCAAAACAGCTGTAACTATGGACGAAGCTGAGATCGGGGACTGACAACTCGTCCGCGGATGAGAAAAAGAAAGAGATCAACATTTTCCTTCCCACTTTTACAGACAGAGGACTGTCTGCGAGCGAGCAGGTGTGGTTAAAAATGTGTGATTTCATATACAGTGTCTACCATTTGGATGGACCAAACTTCAAGGATCGATTCTACAACTAATTTGCAACAAAAAATGTCTCCTTGCAATTTTTTCTTAACCCACTCAAAATTCTTTTTTTTCCACTTTAAAGTTTTTATTCGTATTTTCGACCTTGTAGCACTAAAATGATCATAACTCCCTCATTTCGCATGCTACTTCAAATCTGAGTACACCGTTGGACAGACCGTTAAATTTCCTATCCATTTAGTGGGAAACCCAGTTTCTTAAAGCCATTTGTAAAAGTAAAAAAATAAATCAAAGTCAACATTTATAATTTTTTTCGAAAATCGCCATTTTTCAGGCTAACGATTCCCCCGTAAAAAATACCGCTATCGTGGTGCACTCAACGGGAAAAACTACCCCAAGATCTCACCTTTCCAACGGTATGTCAGTTTCAAGGTTTAGGAGGAAAGTTTCTTTGAAAAAATTGAGTTTTATGAGAAAAAACGTGCTTCTTTAGGCATATTCCGCTAGAGAGTCGACCAAGTATTATTGCCTTCACTTTTCAAGGATTGCAATAAAAAGTCCACCAAATTACATTTCTACTCTTTTTTTACGTTTTGGACCTTCCTGAACAATTTTGGTACCGTGTCTGTCCATCTGACAGTCGGTCTGTCTGTCTAAAAGTCCTTGCAGATGGCAAAAGCAATACGAAGCTACTGTCCGATTTCGATATAATTTTCGGCAATGTTCTCCCTGTAAATCAAAGTCAAAGCATTAAATTTTCAAAATCAAATTCAAAAATTTTACTTTTTTTTAGAAATTACCATCTTTTAGGTTTATTGTTAACCTGGAATAAGTTGTGCTATCGTGGGCCACTCAACGGAAAACCCTTTCATTTTGATTTTAAAAATGGAACTAAAATAAAATTAAAGAACAATTAGCAGAAAAAAATTGTCATTGTAAAGTTGGTAGGGAGTGTTGGTAGGTACATTGACGGACACTCATTATCGGAGTGGAAAGTCAATAATTGTAAAAAAAAAAATTATATTAGTGTCAATGAAACTCTTCAAATTATTCTTTTGCTACAAAAAGTCAATTTCATGAAATTTATTCTAATTAAAACTGATTAAAAACTGATTCCTAACGTAGAAAAGATGTGATCCTGGGGTGGTTTTGGCCATTGTGTGGCCCCGCGATAGCGCTACTTATTACGGGCAAACAATAAAACAATTTTGAGAGGGGGTTAACTTTTTTTTCTTGCTCGATTCCAAAGGCTTGTTATTTAAAATAATAAACCAAAAAATAGTAATTTCTATTTTAAAAAAATTTAAAATTTTTGAATTTGATTATGAAAATTTAATGCTTGACTTTGATTTACATGGAGAACATCGCCGAAAATTACATCGAAATCGGACAGTAGCTTCGTATTGCTTTTGCCATCTGCAAGGACTTTTAGACCGACTGTCAGATGGACAGACACGGTACCAAAATTGTTCAGGAAGGTCCAAAACGTAAAACAAGAGTAGAAATGTAATTTGGTGGACTTTTTATTGCAATCCTTGAAAAGTGAAGGCAATAATACTTGGTCGACTCTCTAGCGGAATATGCCTAAAGAAGCACGTTTTTTCGCATAAAACTCACTTTTTTCAAAGAAACTTTCCTCCTAAACCTTGAAACTGACATACCATTGGAAAGGTGAGATCTTGGGGTAGTTTTTCCCGTTGAGTGCACCACGATAGCGGTATTTTTTACGGGGGAATCGTTAGCCTGAAAAATGGCAATTTTCGAAAAAAATTATAAATGTTGACTTTGATTTATTTTTTTACTTTTACAAATGGCTTTAAGAAACTGGGTTTCCCACTAAATGGATAGGAAATTTAACGGTCTGTCCAACGGTGTACTCAGATTTGAAGTAGCATGCGAAATGAGGGAGTTATGATCATTTTAGTGCTACAAGGTCGAAAATACGAATAAAAACTTTAAAGTGGAAAAAAAATTAATTTTGAGTGGGTTAAGAAAAAATTGCTAAGAGACATTTTTTGTTGCAAATTAGTTGTAGAATCGATCCTTGAAGTTTGGTCCATCCAAATGGTAGACACCCTGTATATGATTCATAAAGTTATGTAGGTACTACTTGTCGTCAGATTTGTAGATAATTATTGCTTGTGAGTTAATTATTGGTAGGTTGCTCTTCCCGTTCTTCGTCGTCAAAATGGGTCCTCAACTTCGCGCTTACTTTCTTCACGTACTTGTACAGAGGAATTTCACCGTTCTCGAGATTCGCGATATATTTGTTGATCCATTCTTGACGCTGTAGTCGCTGCCTCCGTGGCTGGTGTTGTTGGCCCATGTGTATTGAGTTTAGTTTGGCTTGAACATCGGCTTGCACTTCGAGCAAAACTTCCAACACTGCATAAATATTTGGGTGAGCCCCATTGAATTCTTTGTTGAAGTTACGGTGGAAGTTTTCACAAGCGTTTGTTGTTCGGTTAAGGTCGGCCGTCTTTCTTGCCCACAATTCGCAAGGGAATAGGGCTTGGTCAGATATGTAATGAGGAATTTCACCGAATTCTGTTTGCATTTTTCCTGAATAGCTAATGGTGTGGGATAGATGATGATCGGGCTGATTTCGGAAAATAAGTCTCCTGTTATTTTTGGGAGACAATCAAAATTTTTGATTTCAAAACTAACCGGGAAAACAGACGTGAAGCGGGAACGCTCGCTGATTGGGCTGTTCGGATCGCCGTCTCCTCCCAGTGTTGCCCATTGGGACGACGAAATCGTGTTTTCCAAGAGAAAAGTTATCAAACAAAAACAGAGGAAACCTAATTTTCCCCATCTTGCTTTTTCTATTTTTTTTTCTTCAGTTTTTCGATTTCGAACTTTACTTTTTCGTGAAATTTTGCATCTGGGGACTATGGATTTCTCGATCTCAGCGCTTCAAGCGGCCATAAATGAACTATTCTGGGATGACGTCATTTTCCCGTTTTTTTTAAACATTCGTATTTTCTACACTGTTTTGTTTATTCGTAAATTAGGAAGTTCGGGCTGAAAGTTTGGCATAGGGGGTTTTTCAAGGTGCTGAATCCGATTTTGGGGTCAAAAATAGGAAATTCCGACATGCTGAAATTCCTCATTGTCCTGTACATACGTGTGAGATCGACTCATGAGATAACGACTAACACCAAAATCACTCGATAACAAATAATAACATCTCGTCACTGTTGACTCCAAAGCTGTCAAAACAAGACCTTTTGTCCTAGTTGTCCAACACCAGTTGTTATCGGACGAGTTGTCCTTCGGACCAGTCGTCACTCACCCTGTCTCGTTCGCGGACCACTTGTCCACTCGCGGACCAGTTGTCCACTTCGATTTCGGTCAGGCCTCTTTCACTTTTGGTCGACCGCGGACGAGTTGGGTGTCCTCCGCTGAGATATACCTCTCTGATTTAAAAGAATTGATTTAACTGATTAAAAAAAACATCGATTTAGTCGATTATAGATGTTGATGGTTGGCTTGGTTAATAAGAATGTACCTAATCAAAGGATCTTGAAACCTAGGCGAGATTTTGTTATCAACGCGGGCTTTTAGTTGTGATGTGTTCTTCGACGCTTTAGTTTTCGATTTCTTCTGTTCTCGATAATACCTCCTATATTCCTTAAGAATGCCTTTGTTGTGATTGAGACTGCTTAACAAAGTAGTAGTGAGTCATCGTCTACTTCCACGGAAAAGCGAGTTAGGAAGCTCATTTGCAAACTTGTATTATACCTTGCTATCCCCTATATATGCTATCCCGTGATCTTAAAATTCAAATATATGAAACTATCATGCGACCCATCGTGACGTACGGAGCTGAATGCTGGGTGCTCACAAATCGGGATATAAAGTTACTACAGGCATGGGAGAGAAAAATATTGAGAAGGATCTATGGTCCCGTGTGCGATAATGGAGTGTGGCGGATAAGACATAATGAAGAGCTGCATGCCCTTTACAGGAAACCTGGTATAGTAGGGGTCATAAAAAGTGGTAGGCTGCGTTGGGTCGGGCATGTTTTCCGAAGCGATCCCAATGACCCGTTACGAAAGGTACTGGAGGGTAATCCTGGAGGACGCCGATTGTGTGGAATGCCAAGAAAGACGTGGATGCAGGACGTGGAGGATGACCTGAACGAGTTGAATGTTAGGCTATGGCGGAGGGAAACATCAGAAAGATCAGTCTGGAGGGGGATTTGTGAACAGGCCAAAGCTCTCAATGGGCTGTAGTGTCAGAAAGAAGAAGAAGAATTATACCTCGAACATTCGAGAAGCTTCGAACGCTAAAGGCATGGCTAAAGGAACGGCTAAAGTATGTTCCACGTTTCATGAATTAAGGCTCTAAGCAGTAACCCGTCCGGGAGGTCCAGGGGGCTTGCTCCCTGGCGAGGCCCGAGTTTTAGATGATTTTTAGAGGTCGCATCTTGTCGACGATTTGAGTATGTGAGGAAGGTCTTCTAATTCATTGATGTGATCGTGCTGATGTCTTACCTGGGAATATAAGGGGCAGTCCATTATTTTATGCTGTATGTCTTCTAATATATCTGCGCAGAGTCCGCCAGTTTGATTAAGAATCCTACTGATTTGTTGGTGGCCTGTGCGTAGTGGGATTAATTGGGTGACGTCTTTTCTGGGGAGTTTGAGTTTGAGTTGGAGAATGTGATTATTTTTTGTAACAGAATCCATAATTTGGAAATGGTATGCTCCTTTGGATACGGATTGAAAGGTATACCATTCCTGCCATTCTCTCTTCATAATGTTGCCCCTTCAGACGAAGCTCGTCTTTTTGCGGTTTTTTTTACGGTTTCCTAGTAACTACAACTAGGAGGGCCGATTTATGGGATTGGAAATCTGAATAAATTGTGCTTTTTCGTCGAGACGAATCTAACGTACAGGATTGAAGGGAATTGAAAGTTTTTCGTCGCGACGGATCTGACATACTCTGACGTACAGCCCAAGGGCAGAGAGAATAAAATGAGCCTTTTTAGTTTTAGCGTGAGTACCATTAGCCAGGTAACACCTAGAGCAGCTAGGGAATGAATGGTGGTTACCTTAGAGGGTAATATAGGTATCTTAATATAGGGGCTTATATAGGTTTCCGTACTTCCCCTCTCTGGGAGTTTCCCCAAGTCAATGAACTTGAGTCCTACTTTGCCTGGCTGTTGGTTTTGCGCTTTTATTGATAAAAAATGTATATACGAAATTATTATAAATTGGTAGTAATTGTGATAATAAATCTAATAATTATAACTAGGGCTCGGCATTTTGCATATTTGCATATTTTTTTTGCGATATGCCCAAGCTGTAAGGAGCCCAAATATGCCATATTCAAGCCTTTTTGTCGCTCCAAATTTAAATTTATCGTGCATATATTTGCATATATTCGCGGTTTTTGGTATAAGTGCATATAATGGGCATTTCTTGACAAAACCCATATTTTCCAGTTTTGTCAGCTATTTCCTCTAATGAGGAGGCGTTATCATGGCCCGAAAAAACAGGTGAAACCGTTCGAGAAGAATTAGAGTGTGTACTCAAACGAAATCCTGGCTGGAAAACTGTCGTTGTGTTGGCGAAAGTGTTGGAAGGCGACTCACCCCAACACCAGCAATTGGTCGTACACTCCTCAAGAAGTGGCGTCTTTCAAATATCTACCAATTGTCTCAGCAGATGTGGAGCGGTCATTCTCCCGTTTGAAACTATTATTGCACGATTTGAGAAAATCTTTTACAACTGAAAATTTGGAAAAGCACTTGGTAGTACAAGCTAACATATTTTAACAATTAAATGTTTTGTCTAAAAACTGAGTAAAACTATTGTAAAAATTGTATAAAATGATTTTGTATAAAAATGTGCATACAAAAAAATTGAATAAATACAAGTAACTATGCACTGAAAAGACTTTGTTTCCCACTTATTATTCAATTGTTCAACTATCTTGCGCATATTTTGAAGGCATATTTTCGGATTTTCTCGCGCATATGTACAAATGCATATATTGGGCATCTACGTGCATATTTTGAGGTTTTATTTCGCATATATTGCCGAGCTCTAATTATAACTAATAAATATACTTTATACACTAATAAAATCATGATCAGTTTATTTTTACTTTTTGCAGTAAATTTATGTTCCAATACTGAAGACAAACTGCAGATATACCGCGAAAACTTTGAGCGTGCCTACATCGATGCCACAGAGAGTTTTTACAGAGTCAAAGCTCCACAGTACCTGCAGAGCAACGGTGTGCAGAATTACATGAAATACGCTGACGCTAAACTTCGCGAAGAGGAACTGAGAGCTCAGAAGTATTTGGAACCCTGCAGCGGTTCCGTCCAAGTGGTGAGTGATTTCGGATCCTGAGGGTTTGTGGATTAATTTTATTCTTTCGTTATGTCTGATAAACATCTGGCCTCGCTTAGTTTACTATCTTTCATGTAAGGAAATTATAGTGTTACCAGAAAGGAAGTGTACTTAAACGTGCATTTAGCTGCGTTTTTATCTTGTTTCTTCTCATAGCTTACAGATTGCTGTGTGAATGTACTTGTGTCGTCGTTCAGGACCACCATCCTTTCGGAATGCGCTGAAATGATCAAAAGCAACGAAACAGAAAGTGAGTCCCTTCTCGACTTTCAATCCCAAAAATCATCATGTGTATACAATCAAACTCAATAACAACTAGAGATATGTTTAGAACTAGAGAGAACGCCATAGTATCTTCGATTAGTTCACTTCAAACCCCATTATGTATAGATGAAAAGATCATTAATTTGTTCTAAGTTCAATTGGTTATTCTTTCTTGTGTGGTATTGGATTATAACGAGTAACACTTCACGATCGATAATAAACCTATATAATTCAAATAAATCACAACAGGACTGCGGTAGGTCATAACATAAACTAAAAACTAAAACTCAAAAACAGGGAGGTTCCTATTTTTTTTTTTTTTTTTTTTTTTTGTGGGTGGAGTGCCACTAGGTGTCGCTAGGTTTTGGCGGGTCTTACTACACTTGATATGTGTTCCTATTGTGCGAATAACCCATAATCCACCTTTCTTACTTACCTGGGCGACACCAATGAATGTGACAGACTCTCCATTATACTTTTCAATATTGAGAAAATGACTAGGCTGTGCAGTTGGACAGATCGACAAACACTGTTCAGAGAGGTCAAAAACACAAAATGCTAGTAGAAATTAAAATTTTTTAAAAAGGTATACACTTTTTCTAAACTTTGAAACAAAAAACAACCCCTTTAATTGCATTTAAAGTTACAATGAGGAATTTCACCATGTCGGAATTTCCTATTTTTGACCCCAAAATCGGATTCAGCACCTCTAAAAACCCCCTAAGGCAAACTTTCAGCCCGAACTTCCTAATTTACGAACAAACAAAACAGTGTAGAAAATACGAATGTTTAAAAAAACCGGGAAAATGACGTCATGCTGGAATAGTTCATTTATGGCCGCTTGAAGCGCTGAGATCGAGAAATCTATAGTCCCCAGATGCAAAATTTCATGAAACAGTAAAGTTCGAAATCGAAAAACTGAAGAAAAAAAATAGAAAAAGCGAGATGGGGAAAATTAGGTTTCCTCTGTTTTTGTTTGTTAACTTTTCTCTTAGAAAACACGATTTCGTCGTCCCAATGGGCAACACTGGGAGGAGACGGCGATCCGAACAGCCCAATCAGCGAGCGTTCCCGCTCCACGTCCGTTTTCCCGGTTAGTTTTGAAATTAAAAATTTTGATTGTCTCCAAAAAATAACAGGAGACTTATTTTCCGAAATCAGCCCGATTTTCATCTATCCCACACCGTTAACTATTCAGGAAAAATGCAAACAGAAATCGGTGAAATTACTCATTGTGTATGTTTGCTCTTACATTATTGTAGTAGAATGTCAGGCTCACAAGGTATCGGGAGGGGGGGGGGGGTAGTCTTTTACCATTGCATTTGGAATGTGATTGAGGTCGCACGGAATAAGGTAATGGAATTATTCCATAAGGGCGGGACCAGTTGGATTAGTTAGCTCACTAGGCTCGTCAAATTTACGAAGGCGTCAGCTTACTTCAGTCATCCTCAGTGTTGCCAAAATTGCATTCAGAAAGTGAGTGTCACATACTCAGATGTCGCGTTACGGGTTAAAAACCTTTTTCGTTTTTCTCATTTAACTGTCGTTGTGTCGTCTTCCTTGTTTTTTGACCTCTGTGACTTGAAGACAGCCAATAGACAGACGAAGTCTTCTTTGATGTCACAACAGGTCACGGAAATGACACCAGTGTTATTTCCTGTTTATTCGGGCCTCTAGGATAGATTTAACATAAAAGTGAACGTAGGCATGAATGAATGTTTTTTATTTGCCATTCCACACAAAGTGTATCGACAATAGTGTATAAAATATAATTATACTACGGAAGGACGGGATTTGGTATTTGACATTGGCAGCAGGCTCTGCTGTCTCTGAACACAACAACTTTCGCAGAAAAAAGGAAGTTTTAGGGTAAAAACCCTAGAACGACTGAGATTTTTCGTCCTAATATGTTGGCAACCCTGCTAGCAGGTCCCGATAGCCCGCTCGACGGCCATTTTCCTCATTACGTTTTGTTGTTCTGAACCGACTCTTTCGCTCTCGAAAAAATCATTCCGCGTTCCTTGTTATCGGAGTTTTTTCGAGTGTTTCATTGTGGATTGCCGATCTTTTTGTTCCGTTTTATTTTTTTTTTTTCTTTCGTTTTCGCGCATTTTCAATGCAGTCCGCGGGTGATAATCCTTTCGCGGATGTTTTACTATCAACTCGGATAGGACGCTACGGTCCGCCGAGTTCTCGCGCGTTCGGAATGAAGCGCCCGGCATCGACTTCGGAAGCTGTGTCATCGTCGAAGTTTCTTCGGAGTGGGGTTCAGCCACAGGCATGTGAAATTGCTCACAAAAAGCCTACCGACCGTGTGCCTGTTGGCCGGGTTGGATCTCCCTCAAGAATCGGGGATGCCCGACGTGGAGAAACTTGCGTTGTAATCGCGGGGGCCAGTACTTCGGCACAGGCATGTGAAATTGCTCACAAAAAGCCTACCGACCGTGTGCCTGTTGGCCGGGTTGGATCTCCCTCAAGAATCGGGGACGCCCGACGTGGAGAAACTTGCGTTGTAACCGCAGTGGCCAGTACTTCGGTACATACAGGTTCAATGGAGTGCCTTTCTGCCTCCAACAATAATACTTCTCGACACAAATTGCGTGCGGAAGTGCCAAAACGGGCTACGTCGACTCAAAAGAGTGCCGGACTGGAAGCATCGGCTCCTCGGAGTGACGGGTATGTTGCGTCGGCCCTTCGGGGTGTCGGACAAGAAGTCGCTAATTTTACTAGCGCCCCGTTTGAACCCCCTCCTGATTATGCGGTGAGCGATGATGAATTTCTTGGCTGGGAATCCGAAAATTTGTCGGATGTGAATTTATCGGATGATGAAACGAGGCCTCACGACTTCTTGTTGCCGCCGCATGAGGCGCTCGAATCGGGAGAGAGTTCCCGCCAAGTTGAGGTTGATGAACATGAAAAGGGTTTGCCGTTGAGAGCGCTGGCGTCGGCTAGTGGTTCTCGAACAGAAACTGCCCGCCAAGATTCGAGTTCGACTTTGCAGCCCGATTGGCTTGTACGACATGTTCGGGAGGCCTCTGCCCCGGAATAAGAAGGGACGTTGGTCCACGAATCAGTGGTTGGTCATTTTTCCAGATTTTTACGTGGTGGTCTGGAAGGTGAATACTTTCGTACTTTGATGGAAAAATATTCCCCGAAGGGTAGATTGTCACCAATGGTACCTCCGGTGTTGGATAACGTTTTGATTGGAGCTATTCCCAAAACGATCCAATTGAGGGATGAGCAAATGTTACGAGGCCAAAATATTCAAGCTGCTGCCTTGGTGGCCGCGGGGGCGGCTTTGTCCGTTTTGGGCGAATCGGATTTTGTGGATGAGGCCACGAAGGAGATGGTACTGGATTTTGTGTGGCAGTCGGCGGCGCTGCAGTGTGCGGCTATTTATAATGTTTCGAATACTCGAAAGAAAGCAGCTTTGACCCCCTTTCAGGCCGAGTTTAGGGACTTAGCTTTAAATGCTCAGATTGGCGAGTCTTGTCTATTCGATAATAAAGTAACAGTCTGGCTTCAACAAGTTAAAGAAAGTAGGCAATTTGCCTCTCAACTAAAACCCACGATTGGGCTGTCAAGAGGAGGCCAAAGGGCCCCGACTGCCTCGACTCAAGCCAACCAGGGAAACTTCTCACGCCCCGCGCCTCGGGATTCTCGTCCGAAGGTGGCACAGAGGGGCGCTCGAGTTCAGACCCAGTACACTCGTCGCCAGGACTACGTACCACAGGGTCGTCCCCAAGTACGTCGCAGGGATTACCAGAGGTCCAGGCGATTTTAAAGCCAGTGGAGGTAAGTTATGCTGGCCAGCTGGGTCGCTTTGTGTCAGTTTGGCGTGAATTAAATGTACAAAAGCCCGTTTTAAGTTGGATAAGAGGATATGAAATCCCCTTTTTAGACATTCCACCTACCACAAATATACCAAGACACGATCAGGTCATTCCGCCAGAGCAGAGGATGGTAATGAAAGAAAAGATTAACAATTTGTTGACGATTGGGGCGATCTCTCCGTTTGAGGAGAGAGAGAGTTTCTTTCAGACTCCAATTTTTTTGGTACCAAAGCCAGATGGGTTGTTTCGGTTCATTTTGAACCTCAAATGTTTAAACAAATGGGTACGTTTAGAGCGTTTTAAGCTAGATGACTATCGATCAGTGGCTAGAGTTCTGAGACCGAACATGTATGCAGGAGTAGTGGATTTTACAGACGCTTATTATATGATCCCAGTGGGTGAGTCTCATAAGCGGATTTTGGTGTTCAGTTGGGAAAACCGTTTGTATAACATGAATTGTTTACCTATGGGGTTGGAGTCAGCGCCATGGGTGTTTCTTAAGCTCCTTAGACCAGTAGTGGGGGAACTTCGTAGAAAGGGTATGCTCTTGGTGAATTATTTGGACGACTCGCTGGTCCTGGGGACATTCTTACAAACGTGTACTCAGGCGGTGACTGAGGTGGTAACGTTCTTCCAGTCATTAAGTTTTTCACCTCCTCATAGAACCAATGGTTGGTGGTCGGAACCTCTGTGTCAGGCTCATATAAATGAGAAAGAATTGTGGGCGGTATTGTTGTCTCTACAGGCTTTGGGCCAAGAGTGGATAATACTACTGCTTTAGCGATCATTAACAAAGCGGGGAGTGTGCGTTTTCCTCACTTTCACAGTCTAGCGCGCAAAATTTGGGGATTTTGCGAGGAGAGAAATTTATGGTTGATGGCTTCATACATTGCCTCAGCAGATAATGTAGTGGCTGATGCGGAATCTAGACGGGATCACAGGCACACTGAGTGGGGCTTGACTCAGACAGTATTTAGAAGAATTGTATCAGCGTTTGGGGCGCCTGAGGTGGATTTATTTGCGTCAGGTGACCTACACCTGTGTTCTCGTTTCTTTTCGTGGCTCCCCCACCCTTTGGCGGAGGGAGTTGATGCATTTACGGTACCTTGGACGAAAATGTTTTTCTACGCTTTTCCTCCATTCGCAGTTATGTCCAGGGTTCTCCAGAAGATCCAAAATGAAGGGGCCATAGGTATTGTTGTAGCACCTAACTGGAGAACACAGGTGTGGTTCCCTGTTTTTCAGTCGCTGATTATTTCAGAAGTTATATGGATTTCTCCTAAATTAGATTCTCTTTTTTCCCCTTATAGTTCGGAACCGCACCCCCTGGAGCAGTCCAGGACCTTGATGGCCGCAGTCTTATCAGGGAGGCATTTATCAGACGGGGATACGATGGTAGAGTGGCCGATACCATGTGCCAGTCCCTGGCGGCAACGACTATAAAGCAATATTCATCTTCATATCGTTTGTGGAGCGAATTTTGTCACTTATCATCCATTGACGTGTTCCAGGTGACCCCCTTGCATGTAATTAAGTTTTTTCAATATTTATTGGACACTAGGTCCCAATCGTACAGCTCGTTTAATACTCACCGAGCAGCCTTGGCCTTGCTGACAGATTCCGGGGTTGGAACGAACCCGGATGTGTGTAGATTCATTAAATCAGTTTTCAATTTGAGACCATCGGGGCCCCGATATCAATCTACTTGGGATCCAGCTCAAGTGTTGGATTTTTTCAGGGGGTCTGAGGAGGGGTCACTAGAGTTTGTGGCACGAAAACTCGTAGTGTTGTTATTATTGGCCACAGGCCAGCGCATGCAGACTCTCAGAGTAATTACTAGAGATCAGATTCTCTTTGAGGACCATCAGGTGGTGATTAGAGTGCCTCAAATGCTTAAGACCTCGAGGCCAGGGGCCTTCGCTCAGTCATTGATTTTACCCTTTTTGCCAGAGGATCAGTTGGTATGTGTGCCCTCATGCCTTAGGCGTTACTTGGACCTCACGGCCTCCTTAGGGGGACCGGGAGTTCCATTGTTCTTGACTACCAGAGGGCGTCACGGGCCGGCGTCGGGCCCAACATTGGCTAGATGGGTCCGTGATGTGTTAATTTGGGCAAAAGTGGATATTTCAAGGTTTAAACCGCATTCAACGCGACATGCGGCGGTGTCAAAGGCGGCCAGGGAACACGTCCCTATTGATGTAATTTTTTCTGCAGCTGGTTGGTCTTCTCGTTCACATATGTTCCAAAAATTCTATAATCGTCCTCTCTCTTTGCAGGGCGAGTTTGCTCGAGCGGTACTGTCATGAGGGACGTCACTACAATACATACCTGTCTCTACAGGTTTACATACATGTTTATATGATTTTCAGTTTTTAAATGATTGTATATGCTTAATTCAAGATATACCTAATGTGATGTTTGCTGTTCTATCTGAGGTTGAATGCTTGTTTGAGGTACTTTGGTTTACCTGTTGTTGGGCTGTCCTGTGATCAGGTCAGCTTACGAACTGTGGGGGTGATGTGCTGCAGAGGAACCTGGCTAAGAGGATACACAGTCTCAGTCCCTGAGAGGAGGCTGAGCGGGGCTACAATGCAAACTTTTTCTTATGTTTTGCGAGGTAGCACCCTGGAGCAGACTGGCGGATACTTGGTATCTGCTAACAGCTGCCAATGACAAATACCAAATCCCGTCCTTCCGTAGTATAATTTATAAATCAACCTACCCCCGGGGACAGGTTGATTGTAATTATAATAGGAAGGTAAGGGATTTGGTATTTGCAGTCCCACCCTCAGTCGCGGGGCTTGGAATGAGTTTGCTCAGTTCCTAAAGTGCGACTGTTTTTTTCGTCGGGGATTTTTTCTCCCTTATTGGGAACCCCTCCTGGTTGTTTTTGTTGGTTTGCTTAGTCCCGGCCCTCAGTATCCGTCAGTCTAGCAGGTTTTGTCTTAAAACTGTAATGAGGAAAATGGCCGTCGAGCGGGCTATCGGGACCTGCTAGCAGGGTTGCCAACATATTAGGACGAAAAATCTCAGTCGTTCTAGGGTTTTTACCCTAAAACTTCCTTTTTTCTGCGAAAGTTGTTGTGTTCAGAGACAGCAGAGCCTGCTGCCAATGTCAAATACCAAATCCCTTACCTTCCTATTATAATTACAATCAACCTGTCCCCGGGGGTAGGTTGATTTATAAAATATAAAACAAAACATAACAGAGTGATAGGGGTAAACAAAACAATGGGACACTAGACAGGGCACACGGGTAAAAAAATAACGAAAAATAAGATCCTCCAGATGCCCAAGGCAGCAGAGCCCAGCCAAGAGGCACCCAGCCGGCCCCGGACCCACCCACCATGGCGGCTCCTGGACCATGTACCCATACTGGGCAACGGTCTTGTCTGCAGTACAAACATCACACGGGGAAAAAACTACCAAGGGGGCCGCCCCCGGGCCGGCCAAGACCTCCCAACCCAGACTCCGCAGCCAACGCGCAAAAGGCATAGGAAAATATTATACTTGGTTATTTGACGTATCAAAAATTACCCCATGTCGAGCCTACATATTGCCCCAAAACAGGGCCGACCCCTCTCTTCCCTGTTCCGCATCTGTTTCTCGTCCTTTCTCCACATCTCAGCAGCAGCTGGGTGACGTCGTTTTCTGAGACTTCCAACCATCGAGAGTGACAATATTGTCCGTTCACAACATCTCCGGCTTGAATTGCCACTATGGCCTCAAGCCTGCCATGGGGGCTGCCTGCTTTGTCACTTCCTGGCAATCACCTTCATCCAATCTGGAGACTCATCGGACGTGGCAGTGCAATGGTCCATGGTGGGAGCAGCAGTGTTGGAGACGTGAGCATTGGTGAGACGTGTTGAAGTCTGTCACTCTCGAGGTAGGTCGGTCTCATGCAGTTCCATCTCTCAACCGGGTGAATGTGGTTCGTCCTGACTGCTCCAATTTTACTCCCGTCCTTGAGTGCCATTGGCTCGCTTCTGACCACTCATTATAGAGTTTCTAGTAGGCTTAGTTTGGCTTACATACTGTGCCGGATTGAGGATACGTCACTACGTATCTAAGCCAAACCGAACCTCTTCGGAGCCCTCTATTTACTAAGCCAATTTGACTCTTTACGCTCAGAAGAGAGACAACGCCAGGAGTTCACGAATTAGGATCTTCAGACTTTTAGCCAACTGAGCGAAGTTGAGTTGAATACCAGTTAAATCTTTGGCAAGATCCCTATTCGGGCGCCAGTTAGATGAGGAGAATAACGAATAAGGTTTTTAAAGGGGACATTTCAAGAGTTAACAACCAATTGAACAGTTGAACAAATGTTTCTTACATCTCTTTCTCTAGTGATCACTTACATCTCAATCGCTAGAGAAAGAAATGTAAGAACGTTTCATGCACAAGCATGAGCTATGTGTGTTTGGATGCAAAATTTATCATTACGAACATGGTTTTGGTTTATTATTTTCAATAATCTTACTTTTCTTAGCAACACTGGACCGATTTGGTTCAAATTTGGTATATGGGCTCCATTTGGGGTCTAGTTGTGCCGCGAAGCTTTTGGTTGATGTAGGTCACTTCTAAGGGGTGAAAATTGAGGGTTGAAATTTTCAAGAGTGCCCTAGCTCGAAAACTCTCGAAATAAAGGTATCGTTTTTTCACCAATTTTAAATAGATTTGAATTTTTAAAATTTTTTGAGACCACCCGGAGCTCTGTAGGACAAACCGTTCGGTCCCTACGAGTACTTGAAGGTTTTCCTTCGATAAAACAGAATCATGAGTGTGAATCGCAAAAGAGGTCTTATCTCCATTCAAATTTTATCGGACTAAAATGCGATCGCTGTTCATTTCTTCGATTTGTATACAGTTTTGCCTTCTGCGTAACCAGTAATCAAATTTCCATATGAAGCTTTCTATTTTTCCAATCGAGTGTGAAGCGTTTAGTTCTCTCTAATAAACTTGATTGTGAAGGTGTGAAGCCAGTATGGTGTAGTAGGTAGTACCTAGCTGGTAGGTAAAAAAAGTTGGTAGGTAAAAAAAATGTTGGTGGGTAAAAAACGCTGCAAATCATTGCTCAAAGGCTTCTTCACTCTTCAGATCACTGATCAGCTGAGTGAGCTCCGAAGCCATTTTCAATCCTATTGAATGGAAGTGCTCTTCCAGGCGTCTCCAGCATTCGAGGAGATCTTCTTCACTCCTCAGATCACTGATCAGCTGAGTGAGCTCCGAAGCCATTTTCAATCCTATTGAATGGAAGTGCTCTTCCAGGCGTCTTCAGCATTCGAGGAGATCTTCTTCACTCCTCAGATCACTGATCAGCTGAGTAAGCTCCGAAGCCATTTTTAATCATATTGAATGGAAGTGCTCTTCCAGGCGTCTCCAGCATTCGAGGAGATCTTCTTCACTCTTCAGATCACTGATCAGCTGAGTGAGCTCCGAAGTCATTTTCAATCCTATTGAACGCAGGAAGCTGAAATTTGAGAGGGAAGGTCAAGGGAGAATACAGATGGTGGTAGGTGCTATTGATGGAGAACCAGTGATCTATACAGAAGGGTGATCTGTACAGAAAATAATAAACCTTTGAGCAATGATTTGCAGCGTTTTTTATATTATCTTCAAAGCTATATCAACTCTTCCTTTCTTGTTTTTCAGAGTTACAACTCATGTTCAAATTAATGGATCGAGTTGTTGACGGGATCGCCCCCATGCTAAACGACTTGGAAGAACACATCGTCAGCGCTGGCCTCGCTGACATGGTTGCATCGGCAGACATCATCACTCAAGTACTGAAAAATAACTATAAAATCTACTAAATATGCTATAGTGTGTTTTTAGTTATACATAATGCCGATTGGGTAGTTTGGCGCCCAAGTCAAGATAGCAGAGCAGATTTGTTTTCGCTTTCACGATGTAAACCAGTTTTTCCAGATTTTATTGGTATTTTTGGGGGTCGGATGCGCACCTATAGGTATCAGTTTTCTTTTTCAAAATTGAACAATAATTGCTAGAGAAATATGGAAAAATCCAAACTAAATAAACGGGTTCTTCTCCCATTTTTCTCTGGCAATTATTGTTTTCTGGCAATCTTTTAGTTTTTCAATTCCCTACACCGATGCACTGGTGAATTTAAAATTCCTTGAACATTTCAAATTTAGATACACATTTAAAAGTTTGAGACCCTTCAATTTAGGGAAATACTAACCCGGAACGAGGAACGAACGGCGACCGACTGATAAAAAGGTCCCCAGGTTCCTTTCATTCATTTGTCTGGGCATTGCAGTTGCTCAAACACCATGATTTACTCGCGTTGGATGTTGCGATGGAAAAATTGAACCTCTTCGCGTTTCTCTTCTTTCACTGTCTTGACTCAGTAATAAGAGCTCCGACTGAGGAATGCAATTATACTTTAGTTGGAAAGATTGGAGATCAATTCCCGGTCGAGGGAAGTTAATTTCAGTCAGTTAATTTTCAGTCAGATTCCGCCGAGGACAGTAATTATTGTTGTTTCATCAAAACAACTACCCCAAGACACTGCCAACTGTCACGTGGAAATTCAACACCTTTTTCGCCGAGCTTTCGGTAAATTTATTACCTGCTTCAGGGCTCGAAGGATGTTTTATTCAGTGAAACCACCAATTGTCAACATAAAAAGAGGAGGTGGGGACGCCACCATAATATTATAGAATATACAATTTTATGGTAAAATGAAAAAATGAATGAAAACACCGGCTTTTGGTACCGAACAATAAATTATACAAAAATAAAGACTCGCAGCTTATAGAAGACATTGCCTATTCGGACAAACGTTGAGATCAACAGATCCCCCGCCCCGTTCAAGAAGGAATAATAACAAAACTCCCAAGCCAGTTGAAAATAGAGAGTTCTCACTGGGTTGTAAAACACCGGCCAAAGCTGCCTCTCACCTTCCTGACTAGGTAACGGAGTACCTAAGATTTCCTAATGGGGGAGAGATGTTGTGATCAGCTACCTAGCTATTCTCTTTCTTAGCGGTAAGTTTCCGATGAATGATGAAATGAATCAAAGATGAATGAAGATGCAATGAATGATGAATGAATGATGCAAAATTTGCATTATTGAGTCGGAAACTTACCGCTAAACTACATTTAATGTAGTTTAGTCGGGAAGATTGAAGATCGAGCTGCGGTCGATGGAAGTTAATTTTTGATGATACAACAGTAGTACATTCCTTAATAGTTAATATTTTCTTTAGAATACTATTGCATGTTTTGATTCCTTCTAACATAGATTTCTCACTATCTAAGCCAATTCCCTTCTTCTATTGGAATTGTCTAAAATTTTTAACAGCGCCTTTTCATTCAACTGAGTTGTTGATACGGCGTAGCAGCTCTTGAACAGCATTTAAATATGAGCAAGCAAACAATTCCCGCCCTTCGTCTCACAATCACTCATGAAATAATATTGTTTCTAGCTATTTGTCAATTATAGTTACCGTTTTAATGTTATCATTAAGCCTACATTTTCATCACTAGCTAATAATTCGTTTTGGTTCAATCTTCTTAGGATTCGGAGAAGTACGTTGAACGCCTACTCAGCCTGTTCAACCAGTTTAGCGCTCTAGTTAAAGATGCTTTCAATGACGATCCACGGTTCCTCACAGCTCGCGACAAGGCCTACAAGCAAGTGGTCAACGACACGACCGTCTTTCGTCTAGAGCTGCCTACGAAACAGGTATTATGATTTCTCAGTAGGTACCTATTTCTCGGTACTCTCTCTCCTTCACTTTTGGTTCATTATTTTCAAACATGAACCTTTCGAATCGAGGAAGAAAATTTTTTTTCAACACCCCCTCAAAATTTGGTTCACGTTTTAAGGTAGATACGTAAAATCCAAAAATCGAATAAAAAAATTTCCTCCTTTGTTACCATGGATTGATTTTGATGAAATTTGGTACTGTCCACCGATGAAAAGAATGAACGCGAGGACCCTACCGAATCCTAAACTGAAAACATCCGTTCGACCTCCTCCGAGCTTGTCACTCGTCCAGGGAAATTCCATATTCGGTCACTTCCGCTCAAATCCTTTACCTGACTTTTCGCTAGGTAGGCTTGGGTGAAAATGAAGAATGCTATTCATAAAGGGAAGGAATACGGGTGGTGATTTATCACTTGAACGCCTTCAGGAATTTACAATGGAAGCTGTGGAATATGACTGGAAATCCTAAGTGGGCCACATCAAGAAGATTGAGAATGATTATTGGTGGAGTGCCACGCACGGCACGTGGACGGCAAAATCAATAAAAGTGGCAAGAAGTCTAAAAAATCACCAAAAATCGAAATATTAGTTTGAAGAACTTTGTCTGCCAAACCTACATGTGAACTTTACTCGTTTTTGTTAACGAAAATGAATCGATGAGAAAAAATATTGTAATGAAAATTCAAAGTCGTGCAGCATGACCGCATGAGCGAATTTTTTTAAAACGTTATTAAAAAACAACTTTTAAATTTTTTGCCATTTTACGACGTTTTTAGTGGGTTTACAGCCCTTTTATGCTATGTGCGTACACATTTGCGCACGAAAATATGAAACAATCCTGTTTAATTATGATTTACAATCGTTTACAGTCCACGAACTTATCCACTCATTATGAATTTTGAGATTTTTGGTATTACATAAGACATGTTTAAGCAATTTCTTATCACATTTTTCAATGTTTTGAGAACTTTTTTGCGTACTTTAATTTACAATTATTCAATTTGTGACCTAGAAACTTTCTCTACACAGAAATTTGCTTCCATTTAAAATATTTAATCTTTATGGCTATTTTTAGCAATTTTGTAAAGCAAATTTTTGAAATTTAATCAATTTTTGGTTTTAAAAATGGTAAAATCTAGGAATCGTTTGAAATGCCCCTAAACGGATTTCTATAGAGAAACGTTTCGAAAATATTTTTCTACAAATTTGAGGCCAATGCAATACCCAAATTTTGGTTTATAATTTTCAATGAACCTTTGGAATCTACCAAGAAAAAATTTTTTCAACACCCCCTCAAAATTTGTTGGTTTACGTTTCAAGATACGTAGAATCCAAAAATAGAATAAAAATTTGGCCGTCCGTCCGCCGTACGCGGCACTTTTGCCACTTAGCATTGACCGATTTTGATGAAATTTGGTATGTAGGCTCCATTTGGGGTCTAGTTGTGCCCCTAAGCTTTCAGTTATTGTCATTCATTTTTAAGGGATGAAAAATAGGGATAATTATTTTTAAAACTACAAAACTCTTGGAAGGTGTTGTTTTTCAACGATTTAAAATTAAGGGTCGCGGGGAAGACCGATCAATGTCTATTTTTTGACGAAATGAGATATTCATGCCATCTGGTAGCTTGTCCAGTACTAATCATTGCGTGAATCGTAACTCGGAAAAAATATCACGGTGTTGAGAAAATGATGGAAGAAAGAACGCTGAGCGTCAATGTTGAAAGAATTCTCCCTTAAGTACTTTCCACCGCGGTCATTTCAATGTTTTGTTTCTTCCTGATGACGTTTAGTTCTTTAAAATTGGTATTTTACATAAGAAATGAATGATTCCAATGGCATTGAGAACAGTGACAGTAAGAGTAGTGTTCTGAATAAAGTCAGCACTAAACGGAAATAGACCTCGTGTACAAAATTCGGTTTCGGATCTGACACACAGTAGATAATCTCAAAATTCAGTCTCCTCTTACCCAACACGACCCTCTAAATTTGATTAACACATGGCGAAGACATTAATTTAATCCCTGAAAATTTCATAGAATTCGTATGGAAAGTGTAGAAATTACGGCTGTTGGAAGGGTTTCGCAGTGACGCTGAGGCTATTATTTATCCGGAGGGGATTGATTTTCATAGGGGACCATCTACACTCAAATCTCTAAAAGGGTTTTAAACAAAGAACACCGGTTTGACTTCACTTGAACGACTTTAATCAAAGAGACGACAGAGAGAACAGGTAAGATGGACGCCGGTGAAATCTTGAAATCTGTCACCTGGCGGGGATGAGTCAGTGGTACCAACAATCTTGACGTAACGTCATTTTAAGAGTAGGTCAAAATATTGAAATTCTCAAAATTAAAAAAAATTAACATTTATCGTTCTCCCCCCCCCCCCCCCCCCCCCTAGGGACGGCACAATACTCCAAAGTATCGATACTCCTTTCGATACGATACTTCTTATGAAGTATCGATACCCGATATCTTTTTGATACCGATATTATAAAATATCGATACTTCGATAATATCAGCTCGAAGTATCGATACCACCGATATTTCAAATTAACCCATCGATGATTTTCCAATCCCAATAAAAACCCTATTAATTAAGAAAAGGCAATATGTTTTCTAAAAAAACAATAATTTAAAATTTAATAAAAGTCAATGTCAATTAAAAATGTAATACAAGCCAATAATTTAAAATTTAATAAAAATGAATAATCATTCTGTTTTATTTTAATTCAAATTCTTATTTGCAAGAAAGCTCTGTTCAATGAAACGATGTTTTTCTTCCTCTAGAAATCAAAAGGATCAAGTAATAAATCAGTTACAATACAGTTGATACTATTTATCATTCGAAAAAAGCCGTTCGCACGTGACTGATGTCGCCATCACGATTAATATTTTGCATGCCTCCCACTTCTTGTAAATTCGGAAAAACGGGTTTAAATTCCTTCCAAACTCACATTGGACCTTGATACTAATTTGAGGCTATCTTGGCGATATATTGTTTCAATTGATACTATTCTGAGCCTATTTTTAGTGCTATTCTGTGGCAGACAATCTATGGTATTATTTTCTAGGTGGTATATTTTACCAATTTACTTTGTCAAAATTTTCGATAATATCGTAATCGATACCTCCGATATTTCAGGCAAAAGTATCGATACCAATGTATTGGTTTGTAGTTTTGCATCAAAAATATCGATACAGTTATCGGTATCGATACCAAAAAAGTATCGATACTCCGATATATCGGTGGTATCGTGCCGTCCCCCCCCCCCCCCCAATTCCTTCAAATAGAATCGAATGAGACCACTCAGAGCTCTGTAAGACTAACCATTTGCTCCCATGGGAACTTACGAGTTGGACTTGAAATAAATGCTGATCATTTTCTTTGAATAAAGTTTGCTTGGACTTCCTTAGCAACCAAGAATAAAATTTCTTAGGTAATGTGTTTGTATGCTGAAAAATTAGCATTTTCTTAATGAAATCACTGTTCCGGCTTGAGACTTTCGCGTTGGATAAGCGTAGATATCCCCCCTTTGTTGTTATGCCGAACAATAATAAATAATTGTTTATTAATTAATTTTAATTAATTAACTATAATGTATGTATATATTTTCTTGTATTTCAGGCCGGGGGCGTCAAGAGTCAACCAGAGTCGAAATGTCCCGAACTTCTAGCCAATTACTGTGATATGTTACTCCGGAAAACCCCTCTAAGCAAACGCCTCACATCTGACCAAATAGAATCCAAACTGAAAGATGTCGTAAGTAAACAATTATTGTTACCGTATCCTTGAAAAAGTCTCGAGTATTTCTAAACTTTTTGGGGCTCATGTTCGATAACAAATATTCTAGGGCACAGTTATGGCTTTGATCCTGTTTCGCCAACAAGCCCCTCGACCTTTAGGTCGGAACAGAAGTTCGCTTTTTCAAGTCTCTTGAAATTGATATTTTTGAGCTTTTTCAACTTTTCCTCCTTATCTGCATGAATTCCGTAGTACAGAATGCGGCCGACTCAATTGAAGGGTTTGAAAATTTTTTTCAAAATGGTAGAAGTTGGAGAACAAATCAGTAGGAATTATAGTTTTTGTACTCAAGTTTTGGAAATGATATCGCTAAGATGGCGGCCATCAGCAGAGGTTCACTGATTTCGGAAGTTTTCGACCGCTTTTCGGCATATAGCGAGTATGGTTCGGATTTCTCCAGTTTTTCGCTGCTTGATTTCAGCGCCCAGATTGCAGCCTGGGAGTCAACCAGCATTGCATTGTTTGGGGCCTCCATGGCAGCGATTTTCACCAATGCTAAAACGATAGCTTTTATTTCGCCACCAAAGTTCGTAGCAAGGCGTCCCACTGGACAGCAGATCTGGAATTCACTGCAATATAGCATTTCCGAATTGAGTTAAACTTTTTCCACTTAGGTTTAGACCTTTTCCATTTAGATTTAAACCTTTTCCATTTAGATTTAGACCTTTTCCATTTAGATTTAAACCTTTTCCATTTAGATTTAGACCTTTTCCATTTAGATTTAGACCTTTTCCACTTAGATTTAGACCTTTTCCATTTAGATTTAGACCTTTTCCATTTAGATTTAGACCTTTTTCATTTAGATTTAGACCTTTTCCACTTAGATTTAGACCTTTTCCATTTAGATTTAGACCTTTTCCACTTAGATTTAAACCTTTTCCATTTAGATTTAAACCTTTTCCATTTAGATTTAAACCTTTTCCATTTAGATTTAAACCTTTTCCAATTAGATTTAAACCTTTTCCATTTAGATTTAAACCTTTTCCATTTAGATTTAAACCTTTTCCATTTAGATTTAAACCTTTTCCATTTAGATTTAGACCTTTTCCATTTAGATTTAAACCTTTTCCAATTAGATTTAAACCTTTTCCATTTAGATTTAAACCTTTTCCATTTAGATTTAAACCTTTTCCATTTAGATTTAAACCTTTTCCATTTAGATTTAAACCTTTTCCAATTAGATTTAAACCTTTTCCATTTAGATTTAAACCTTTTCCATTTAGATTTAAACCTTTTCCAATTAGATTTAAACCTTTTCCATTTAGATTTAAACCTTTTCCATTTAGATTTAAACCTTTTCCATTTAGATTTAAACCTTTTCCATTTAGATTAAAACCTTTTCCATTTAGATTTAAACCTTTTCCAATTAGATTTAAACCTTTTCCATTTAGATTTAAACCTTTTCCATTTAGATTTAAACCTTTTCCAATTAGATTTAAACCTTTTCCATTTAGATTTAAACCTTTTCCAATTAGATTTAAACCTTTTCCATTTAGATTTAAACCTTTTCCATTTAGATTTAAACCTTTTCCACTTAGATTTAAACCTTTTCCATTTACATAGAAACCTTTTCCATTTAGATATAGCATTTCCGAATTGAGTTAAACCTTTTCCATTTAGATTTAAACCTTTTCCATTTAGGTTTAAACCTTTTCCATTTGGATTTAAACCTTTTCCATTTTGATTTAAACCTTTTCCATTTGGATTTAAACCTTTTCCATTTTGATTTTGACCTTTTCCACTTAGATTTAGACCTTTTCCATTTAGATTTAGACCTTTTCCACTTAGATTTAAACCTTTTCCATTTAGATTTAAACTTAGATTTAAAATCTAAATGGAAAAGGTTTAAATCTAAATGGAAAAGGTTTCAATCTAAATGGAAGAGGTTTAAATCAAAATGGAAAAGGTTTAAATCCAAATGGAAAAGGTTTAAATCAAAATGGAAAAGGTTTAAATCCAAATTGAAAAGGTTTAAACCTAAATGGAAAAGGTTTAACTCAATTCGGAAATGCTATATACCTAAACCTTTTCCATTTGGATTTAAACTCCATCAAAACGTTAGTAGTTAGCCCCATCATAGTAAGTAATTGCCTACCTACTAAAATTTCATTAGGCTAGAAGTAAAAAAAAGGAAACGGTAAGAGAAATTACGCATTTTTGAAAGCTTGTTATGAATCGGAAATCTCGGTACTGGATAAGGAGCGGAAGGCGTTTGGTTGAGAAGGAATTTGTTAGTTTCTTCTCGAAGGCGTTTGGTTGAGAAGGTATACGTCAATTCCTTCTCAATGCAAACTTCTTTCCCCACAATGCTATGTTGTGTTCCTTAATCATGAATCACGCGACAGTGGAGCCAGCCAGTAGCTCTTAGTTTAAATGACTGAAAATCAGTTCCGACCTTTCAATTTGCTGGGGTTAATTCCATCTCAGCAAACATGAGCGATTCCAGTTTTAGTGAAGACGCTGTTCCAAAGAAAAGTACCGAAGAGGTAAATTCATATTGTGCGAAAATCAAATTAAAATTTCAAAAGTTAGTTTGGTAAATATGATAATAAACTATTTTCTTAGGTTGGATACATAGTTTGATGATGTTGATCACCAATAATAACAACAGTTAAATAATCATAATATTCTGCATTTGATTTTCCCACGTGTTGAATGAGGAATTTCACCGATTTCTGATTTTTCCTGAATAGTTAATGGTGTGGGATAGATGAAAATCGGGCTAATCTCGGACAATCAAAATTTTTAATTTCAAAACTAACCGGGAAAACAGACGTGCAGCGGGAACGCTCGCTGATTGGGCTGTTCGGATCGCCGTCTCCTCCCAGTGTTGCCGATTGGGACGACGAAATCGTGTTTTCTAAGAGAAAAGTTATCAAACAAAAACAGGGAAAACCTAATTTTCCCCATCTCGCTTTTTCTATTTTTTTCTTCAGTTTTTCGATTTCGAACTTCACTGTTTCGTGAAATTTTGAATCTGGGGACTATGGATTTCTCAATCTCAGCGCTTCAAGCGGCCATAAATGAACTATTCCAGCATGACGTCATTTTCCCGGTTTTTTTAAACATTAGTATTTTCTACACTGTTTTGTTTATTCGTAAATTAGGAAGTTCGGGCTGAAAGTTTGCCTTAGGGGGTTTTTAGAGGTGCTGAATCCGATTTTGGGGTCAAAAATAGGAAATTCCGACATGGTGAAATTGCTCATTTGTGACGTGGGTACTTTTACCTCTAACTCCAAGATAATTTCCTGAGTTTAAATCCAAATGGAAAAGGTTTAAATCCAAATGGAAAAGGTTTAAACCTAAATGGAAAAGGTTTAAATCTAAGTGGAAAAGGTTTAAACCTAAATGGAAAAGGTCTAAATCTAAATGGAAAAGGTTTAAACCTAAATGGAAAAGGACTAAACCTAAATGGAAAAAGTTTAACTCAATTAGGAAATGCTATATACGCCAGCTTCTGCATTACTATTGCTCCCGCCACTGATCTATTTGTGAAGACAAGTAGCCACCTATGGGGTGGGAAGTGAGTGGCTATCGTTTTAAGAGCAATAGCTCTCAGCTCCACAGGCAGGTAGACGTCCTTGTTTCCTGGGTGCAATAGGTCGAGATAATTGGAAAATCAACCTACCTCCTGGGACAGGTTGATTGGGAATATATTAGGAAGGGAAGGGAATTGGTAATTTACTGGTAGCAGGTTCACCCTGCGTGAATTGAGAACACAATTTCGTAGAAAAAAGGAAAAATTTCCTGTAGAACACAGATATTTCGTTCAACAATGTTGGCAACCCTGCATCCACAGACGCCTGCGTCCACCATTTTGTCATCCCCTCATTGAGTACAAAGAAAGAAAAGAGCTGGTGGACCACAGGGATGGAAAAAGGACCATAGGCCTACGCTGGGGAAACATTGTTCATTCACCCAAGCATAGGGGCTTCATGGGTGGGACGTAATTACCAATTCCCTTCCCTTCCTAATATAATCCCAATCAACCTGTCCCAGGAGGTAGGTTGATTTTCCAATTATATTTCGGAAGGTCGGGAATTGGTAATTTACTGGCAGCTGTTTGTAGAACACATCCACCAGCTCTAAAGCACACCACACCCTGGGGCATCATAGCGCAAGAAGGCTCAACCAGAGAGTGAAAAACTATTGACAAATGGAAACCGAAAAATTGAAAAAAGAAACCAACGTTTCCTGGGTGCAATAGGTCGAGATAATCATTGAGGGGACGTGGGGTGGCTACCGCGCTCACCTTATTTTAGCATCTGCGACTTCTTTGTTCGGAGCTACCTTAAGACAAGGTATTCAAACATCGTCCACACACCCTGCCACAACTCAAGCACCGAATAGACGAAGAAATCCAGGCCATTTTGATCGCTGTTTGCCGAAATGCGGCCAAAAACTTCCGAAATCGACTACATCAATGTATCGCTGCTGACTGCCACCATCTTGACGATGTCTTTTACAAAACTTGAGTCGAATAAACAAAATCGTTTTTCTCAAAGTTTTGCCTTTTTTTGTGTGGCCCTTTCGAACTTGTCAATCAGTATTTTGACACCCTGTTGTGATTCGTTATGCTTACCAGTCTCTTGGATTTTCCAGTTATTGGTGTTGAAATACGTACAAAATAAAGACGTTTTTATGAGATTCCACAAAGCTCACTTGACGAGGCGGCTTATCCTTGACACATCTGCGGATTCAGAAAAAGAAGAAAATATGGTTGAATGGTAAGATCGTTGAATCTCAAACACTCTTCGCTAATTGAAGGCCTTGCTCGAAAAACGAGCAATTTGCAATTTTTTTTTGAACTCCCGTTTTCGGCGGTTTCGGAAAAATATATTGCTTCATTTGTGAGGAGCCGCTAGCCCTTCGACAGTTATAAATGTAAAAATCGGACCATATGGAGCTGCAGCTAAGACCCCAAATGAGATAATATTTCAATAAATATTATTTATTTTAGGATTGAATGAATATGCTTTTTATTGTCATTATACATAAAATGTATATAACAATCGTCAATAAACAGTTATAAAATCAAACAATGTTAAAAATAGTCCTATAAAAAGTAACATGTCATAAAGTAGGTAATAATGTAAAAAATAATTTAAAAAAAGAGGAAACCGGTCATTCAATGTAAAAACAAGACTCAATGAAGATGACAAGTTGCGTGATGCGCTAAAGCCGCAGAAAGAGGTGCGGGCCAGAGGGGAGCCCCGGCCCCGCCCGGGCCCACCCACCATGGTGGCGTCCCAAAACCAAAAACGCAAACGGCTCACGAAAGAGTCGCTGGCGATCCGGCGTATGAATGCACCAGAGGGCGACCGAGGCCCCCACCGACCCGAAAATTATGTTTATTCCTCATATTTATGTTCCTAAAAAATGATGAAATGTTTATGGTTTAAAAGTATTATTGTCCGATGGCATTGAGGATTCATATAATGTTGTTCGAAAGTTATAGGAGAACGTTTTTAAATAAACTTTTAATGAAAATTGCCATTTGGAAAACTATTGGTTAGATAAACGACGTATCTGCAAGCTTCAATGGCTTGCGGCGCTTCGAGTAAATTATTTTAAAAATCAAATAATAATGGTTTCGATACGTCCTTAGTCGTAGTTAATTGTGTTAGATTAGTTGAGCTGTGGTCTCAGGTTCTTACAGGAACCTCGTTCTATCAATCCCCCCACTCACACCTTCCATCTTTCAGTCAGTCCCTTCTCTTGTCTTGTCTTGTGTGTGTGCTCCGAATAAACCCTTTTAAATTAACTTTTGTTTGTCGTCCGTCTTAATAAGGATCCCTTACTCTGAAAAGTTGTAGTAGGTATACCTGGATTTTTCAAATTTTGAAGCAGGAATTTCTGAAACATTATTTTCGATTCCCCAAAAATTGTGATAAGTGCAGATAGCTCGTTTTTTGAGCAAAGCCTTCAATAATTGAACTACAATTATTGTAGTTTCAGAATTGTTCCGAATTGCGAATTGTTTTTCAGAAGAAAACAGTGTCGTTTTTTTTTCTAAGGGCGTTTAATTGTCAATATATCAACTAGTTACATTTGAGGTATTGTACATCAGGTGACTATCTAGATATTTACTTCACATATAGGGTAAAAGCACCAATTGTTGACACTATTAGAAAGAAAAATCATTCAATTCTGCGTTCCACAAAAGGGTTCAAGAAAATGAAAGTTTTAACACTCTCAGTGCGGGAGCCAAATCATAGACAAACGCCTCTGACGGAAATTTTCGAAATTGAGCTTCTTGCATTATTGACCCAATTTTGACTGAAAATGGTATGTAAAAGCATTTACTCATGAAAAAAACTCATTTTTACCGTTTTTTGGTAAAGTCTCCATATGGAGACGCCCGTCAGGGGTTATAGACCAAGGTATGCAAACCCGCAACAACCCATTTAGGTACCAACGGGAAAATACCAGAAATAACTACTTTTTAGCACTTTTTGTAGTGATGGTCGCTAGAACTACGTGAATAGATGTTACCATAAACGTTTCATAATTAGAGATGTGATATCAATTATAAAATACTTACCAAAATCAGGTGGTTTTGCAAAAAAGCCCCTCTCAGGCTTTTCCCCTCGTATGCGTAGTTATGAAAGGTCCAGGCACAAACGAAAAGTACGCGCACAAAGTTCACACTCTAATGAAGCCGTAAACTCAGGACGGGACCTTCTCAAGGCTGTTCACCCCCAATACGAGTGATTCAAACTTGAGGAGCGCTCACATTCACAACGTCTCCAAATGGAGACGCCCGTCAGGGGTTGGGGGCGAGCGCGTCTCCATATGGAGACATCCGCACTGAGAGTGTTAAGTAGTTATTATGAATTATGAGTTCCTTGTGAACAGTTTGCACGTATTGGACTTACCAAAATATTTTTTTATATTATCATAAACAAATTTTTTCTAACATGGTTTTTTGCCCCCAATGTTGACACATTTGTCTTCGAAAATTCCATTTGTTGACATCTGCAGTTCCTAATGTTGACACCAATTTAAATATTGACCCATCGCTTTCCTCAAAAGCCCATCGCTCATGGTAAATGAACAAAAGAGATTCGAAATAGGTTACAATATATTTCAAGAAGATACCTAATTACCTTGTGTAGCGACCTACAGTAGTTGGTTGGTGTAACTAACGTAGTTACTAAGAGCCAGTTTGACATAAACAATAAAAGTTCATTATTCGTCTGGTAATGGTGCTTTACACTTTAGTTCATTATATTTTCATACACGTTGATACTACACCTTGGAACAAGAACATACCAAATTAATGAGGAGCAGTAACATACTTAATTTAAGAGGTACAAGAACGGAAACAGGGAACACAAATTTATCGGGATTGGCCCCATAAGATTTGGGCTTGGGCAAATTGTATTTGACGTTATTGACCGGTAGGAGATGATTCCCGTCGCACGAACGCTTAAAAACCGTCATCAGTCTGTTGCAGGGAAGAAGTGGTGTTACTTCCGCACCATCTTCAGAATCAACGTTGACAACCAGGCAAACGCATTCTGTCTCACGTTTTTCGATAGGCAACACAGCCTCAACCATGTCTCCTTCATTTATTCGTCCAACTTCTTCCTCGACATGGCACAACGTCCTACTTCTTCCACGGTGGTGGTTTTCTCAGCAAAACAGCGTTGTGGACTTAGTTTTGCCTGGTTGACTTCACTGTTTGAAGGTCCACTTTGTTTGCTGGCCCCTGCTGGTCAGGATATCGGCTTCTTTCAGCGATTCCTCCACTGGCTCCACTTCATTTGACAATTCCTCTTCCCTTCCTCCAATAACGGTATTCTGCTGGGCAACATAGCTGTCTTCATCCATGTCCCCAAAAATCTCAAATACATCTATATCGTCCTCGGTGGCAATCGATGGGGCTCACTCCTCTGATTCCCTTGAACTCTCTGATAGTGACGAGGAACCTACGCTCCTTCTACTTTTCTTGATCTGTCGCGACTTCTTAACTTTCAGCTCTTCTTTCTTCTTCTTCATTTCTTCTTTCTGGCGTTTCATGTCTTCTTTTGATGTATTTGACAAAACATAGTTTTCTTTGCAAGTAGAAAAAAAAGGTGATGTCAACATTAGGAACTGAATGTCAACATTGGGATCAGACGGTGTCAACTTAAGGTTCCACCACGTTAAATTGAAAAAGTCGATAGTCGTGATACACTACACAATTATTCAAATCCAAATATCACCTTAGCAACCAAATCAACAGTTTCCCCTAATGTTGACATAGGTGTCAACATTGGGACACAAACTATTTCATGAGACCCTAATGATGACACCGAATTCAACCATGTTTTCCTATTGAAATTTGGGGTTTTAATGCTTACACATTCTTCTTTATATTATTCATGAAGCAGACGATGTGAAATGGTAATTTTACTCACAAAATTTTACTTCAAAAGACTAAATTTGTTGACCTACCTCACTAACTTGCGGCAGAAGGATGGCGTCGCTGGAGTTACTGATACAGCTGTAATCGGCTTCAATTTCAGCCAGCCGAGTTATATCGGATATTATAACTAGGGGAGCCGGCCAAACTCAAAAACTACATTCTTATCAACAGAATGACGCCAATTTCGAGTACCTACAGTGACCCAATAGCTTATTTTTACATTTTAAAATTGAAGTGTCAACATTAGGAATAGTGTCAACAATTGGTGCTTTTACCCTATATTACGCATTCTCATGCAAGTGTTAGTCCAATGACTTTCACTACATTAAAGTTGCACTTCAGCATCCAAGGTCCAGTGGCTTGGTCCTCTTCAGACGTCGGATTTCTTGAGTGTTGTCCAGAAGCTGGATGGCTTCTGGGTTTGTGTGTGCGTGAAGCCTCTTTTCGTAGTTTCTCGCGTATCTTTTTGCTACCTCGCTAATAGTCTCAATTTTGAGGTCCTTGTGGAGGTCATCATTACGAATGTACCACGGAGCATTCACAATACTCCTCAGTATCTTATTCTGGAATGTTTGAATAATTTTCATGTTACTTTTAGCTGTGCATCCCCATAGCTGTATACCGTAGGTCCAAATTGGCATAAGTACTGTTTTGTATAACAGCACTTTGTTGTGTAAGCTAAGCTGTGAATGTCGGCCCAGGAGCCAATACAGTTTTCTGAATTTGATTGTTAGCTGTTCCTTTTTCTTTTTGACGTGTTCTTTCCACTTCAGCTTCGTATCTAGTGTCATTCCCAGATACTTAGCTGAGTTGGAATATTATGTTGGTGAAGTTCACATGAGTGGATTTGGTTTCGTTTAATTTGAGGCGCCATTTTCGAGTCCAATCTCTAATGGCAATCGTAGCTTCCTGTAGCTTTTCTGTAGAGGTTTCAACTGTGTCTGCAACTGCCAAAACTGCTGTATCATCTGCGAATGTGGCTACAGTTGTTCCCAATTTGCGAGGAACATCATGTGTATATAGCAAGTAAAGGAGGGGTCCAAGAACACTTCCCTGCGGGACACCTGCTCTAATTTTGTTGAGATTTGAGTATTCATCTTCATTTTTAATTCTGAAGTATCTATTGCTGAGGTAAGATTCCAGAATTTGACAATATTGATTAGGCAACATCCCTTGTAGTTTATTGTGTAGTCCATCGTGCCACACTTTATCGAAAGCTTGTGAAAACAGTGTCGTAAATTGGTACCTGAAAGTTTGTCCTCAATACAGGTGCCTTAATTTTTCAATATACAAGGTGTCCGCGAGTTGATGGTCCGTTGTTTTCAGGGGCAGGAAAAGAAACTCCGGTAATACCCGGAACATGCCAAATTTTTTGCAAAGAATTCTAATACGATTATCACACTTTCGTTCTTTAATTTCAAATGAAATAACCCCTTTGTTATTGCAGATTCAGATTCTACGTCAAATTTTATGAACATATCACTTAGACGACTTAGGGCGGGTTCTTTGAAAATTTAACCCCAAGGTTGAAGTTTACCATAAGATCCGTAAGAACGTAACCCTGGTAAGAGAAATTGAGTTCAAAAAACTTGCATAATAGATTATTTTTCGAGACAATCAAAAAGTTTGCCTGGGTTACGTAACCCCTCAGAGGACTGGGGTTGGATTAAATTTATCATGGTTATCTGCTCGGAATCGAGAAAATGTTGTTCATTTGGTTAACTTCAGAAACACGATTCATTTAGAGAAAAACTCTGGGAAACTTGTGACTTTGGGAACTTGTTGGCTAGAAAAGCAAGTAGGGAAAACTTGGGAATTCGGTGGTTTCAAGGATATAGTCAGCCTTGGTACCTAGGAAAAATTTGAGGCTTTGAAAAAACTACGAATTGATTTATAAAATTGGGAATTAGAAAAAGCAACGCCCTCTGGATGTGGATATAGTTTAATCGCTAAAATCAAAAGATTAAAAAAGAAAATAAAAGAAAAAATAAAATAAAAGATACCTAAAAAAGAATCCATTCAAGAGAATTAGTGAAATTCACGTATTCAAGGGCTATTATCAAGTGTAGGCTGGAGGAATTCGCTAAGTCACTTGATGAATTTCTCCTGACTATTTTTGTAAAAAATGGAGTCTTAGTGAAAAACTATTTTGCAATGTCCAAGGAAACTAATCCTCGGATTACAAAACTGACCTCACCAATCATCAGGCGTCCGAGAGGTTGGGGTCTTTAGGCCAGAAACGGCTATGGACATCATGCTGCAGAGTAGCGCAAAGTGGTGCATGGTTGCGCGGTACGTTCAGGGTGTTCTCCGCAGGAAGAAGGTGGTGGTGGAAATGCTAGAACATCGGGAGCCGGAAGATGCGGATGGGATGGAGCCAAGCTCGCCGGACAGAAGGGATATCAGTTGGTCTTCAGGGGAAGAGATGGAAGAGGATGAGGAGGAAGAGGATGGAGATGAAGAAGAAGAGGACGAAGAATGATGGAAGCCGTTCTCCCGAACCTCCCAACGGGGGGGGGGGGGGACGTAGGGTTAGCGTAGTTAAAGCCGAAGAGTATTATTATAGAGGCTCCGAGGGTGAAGAGCAAGAAAGAAGAGGCCATCGGCCGAAAAGAGGAGGGACCAGCCCGAGGTAATGTGTTAAACAGTTCCGGGCTGGTCCAGTCCTCAAGAGTTCACGGGGACCACTTGGAGAAGCCCTCCTCCTACGCCCCCCTAAAAAAAAAAAAATCATCAGGCGTCAGTAGATTCCTCAGCAAATAATCCACACAAAAAATAATTTAAAAAATTGACTAATTATTGTAAGCTGACGATTTTTGGGTCCATAGCTGTACAATATCAATATTATAAGTGTTGAAGCTCTCATTGAAGCCTCACGTTTTCTTTTATTAGGCTTCGAGAAGTTGGCATGCCTGCAGACTACGTTAACAAGTTGGCTCGGATGTTCCAAGATATTAAAGTCAGTGAAGATTTGAATCAGCAATTCAAAGAAGAATACCGCACAAGCAAAGGTACTATAGCAGGTCAGTGCCCCTGACATTACTACGTAAATTTTTATGGAGTAAAGGAATTCAAATCTAGTTTGATCAATTTGAAGTCAACCTGATTCATCATTTTAGCCAAGTAATGCATTATCAAAGAAAACTGGGTGAATTTTTGGAGTTACCTCCATGGGAATCCATTTTTAAGAACTTATTCTGTACGGAACACCGAAATGTAATCTAATTTTTTCTGACATTGTTATTGATCTTTTTAGAATCCATCAATATTAAAATCCTCAACGCTGGGGCGTGGGCGAGGGGTAGCGAAAGAGTAACCGTTTCCCTTCCTCTTGAACTCGAAGACTACATTCCTGAGGTTGAAGACTTCTACAAGAAGAAACACAGTGGAAGAAAGCTCCAGTGGTACCACCATATGTCTAATGGCACTGTAAGTTCACTGCCGTTGAAATTTTCATCTTACCAGCATGAGTTTCTAAACGAATTAAAGGTCGCTGAAGTTTGCTACTTACGTAGGAGAATGAGGAATTTCACCGATTTCTGTTTGCATTTTTCCTGAATAGTTAATGGTGTGGGATAGATGAAAATCGGGCTGATTCCGGAAAATAAGTCTCCTGTTATTTTTGGGAGACAATCAAAATTTTTAATTTCAAAACTAACCGGGAAAACAGACGTGCAGTGGGAACGCTCGCTGATTGGGCTGTTCGGATCGCCGTCTCCTCCCAGTGTTGCCCATTGGGACGACGAAATCGTGTTTTCTAAGAGAAAAGTTATCAAACAAAACCAGAGGAAACCTAATTTTCCCCATCTCGCTTTTTCTATTTTTTTCTTCAGTTTTTCGATTTCGAACTTTACTGTTTCATGAAATTTTGCATATGGGGACTATGGATTTCTCGATCTCAGCGCTTCAAGCGGCCATAAATGAACTATTCCAGCATGACGTCATTTTCCCGGGTTTTTTAAACATTCGTATTTTCTACACTGTTTTGTTTATTCGTAAATTAGGAAGTTCGGGCTGAAAGTTTGCCTTAGGGGGTTTTTAGAGGTGCTGAATCCGATTTTGGGGTCAAAAATATGAAATTCAGACATGGTGAAATTCCTCATTACTTATGTACGAACCTTAAAATTCTGTAGTTTCTTGTTCAATTGGTTTTGAGATCAAAATATTTTCAGATTACATTCGCCAATGCGGTTGGCCGTTTCGATGTTGACGTCACCACATTTCAAATGGCTGTTCTATTTGCATGGAACCAACGGGCTTTAGATAAAATATCTTACGAGAATCTCCGATTAGCGACCGAACTCCCTGATCCAGAGCTCAGGAGGACGTTATGGGTGAGTTCTCAATCACTCTCTGATGGTATGCATGGAAACTGTATCACATAGAAAAAATAACATCCTGCGTCAAGGAAATCCTGCGTTTGTTAAGGCTAAATGTCCCGAGTTTAGTTGTGAAATCTGCCACCATGTGGCAGCACCAAAATGAAAAAAATTTCGTTTACTCCTTAGTTGAGAACGGATAGTTGAATTCCGGTTAATTGGTTTAGAAAGTGTGCAAAAATTTTTTGCACACAGTTCCAACAAAAATTTGTTTAAATTTTGAACATTTTCAAAAAGTGGCCTTACAGAACCTTCATCAGAATACGAATCCGTTTGCGGAATTTGTCTAACTTGATCATAGCCGTCGGATTCTCGATTCTACGATATGGAGCGGGGGCGAGGGGGGCGATCATGAGCTGGAGGGGGGCGATCAAACATTCCTTTGCTAAAAAAATTTCATTCTTAACCCAGATAACCCTGAATTTTTTTTTGACTAATTTTTTGAAATTTTTCGTATGTTTAGTGTCATAGATGTTGTCTGAAGACAAATTTGGCACTTGCAATTTTTTCCCATTTTAATGAGGTCATAAATGGACATCCTTCCAGAAGGACGTCAGTAGAATAAGGAAGCAATCTCTCTCGCATATTACTTATTCTTATGAGATAACAAATGAGACTCAAGATTGAAAATACACTTTTTATTCAATCAAAACTGGATATAAAACTATGTATCATTTAAAATTGACAAAATTTATTTTGTGTGGAACGATAGAAAACGAAAAATGTAGAAATATGTCACATTTCAAGCATCCGGTTGTCGACTTCGTCTTGGAAAATCTTCAGTGCAGCTGCTTCCCTTCTTCCTATCTTTTCGTCTACTCCCGTATCTCTAAAGTAGTGTTCTTTCTTATCGAATCTAAAAAAAAAAAAAAAAAAAAAAAAAAAAAAATTCAATAATTAATGATAATTGAAAATGATTGAAAGGCTGCAAACTGTACAATGCATGTGTCCAAGTTTTTGATTTTCATTCACCGACAGTCAATCTTGGCTGTTTTTATCAACAAAAAAAAACAAATCGAAATACTCAAGGGATGACAAATTTTGTTTGGGACCACGCATTGGTGACTACTCTCTAACTGCGGTTGAAAGAGACTGGTTTTTTGTCCACTTGTACAATTTTTTGGGCGGTTTTGGTTTACGGACTCGGTGTTTCCTCTCTTCTTGTTGGAAATATTTTCATTGGAAGTTGATGGTTGGGGATCATCATCGCTTTCATCATCTTTATCATGAGAAGGAATGCTATTCAAAATTGCAGGAGAAAATTATCAATAACAGGGCTCTCGTCCGGTGAGGTCATGAAGGGCGTTTGTTGGAGGTAATAAAGATATATCGACTTCCCCTTGACTTATTGCATCATCATTTCCCTCCGAAAAATCCAATAATATTGGATATATAACATATTATGTTATTTGATGTAAAGGAAGCAACTTCTTGCAGAAAAAGCGAGAAATCCAAAAAAATCAGCTAATGAAAAAATATAGGGACTGAACGATTTTGAATTTGTATTCTACTGACGTCCTTCCAGAAGGATCGTCATGAAAAGTGGTAATAATGGAGACGAAAATGGCAAAATTACATCAATAACATGTCATACCCTTAGTAGAGAGTAGGAAAAATAGAATATCAACGTCGAAATGAAAATAAAAAATGAATAGGTACTTACCAATCAACTATGAATTCTGGGTGACCGCTCATGATTGAAGCTGCTAGGGAAAAACTTCACTGAGTACCTGTTGGTCGCATACTGAAGACAAAATCGGTCCCCATCCCTCCGTTAGGATGTAAACAACAGTTCAAAGCTATACTAGACCACAGCGGTATCATATTACAGGAGAGAAAATTCAGAAAGTCGACCTAAGTCCCTCATCCTTCCAGAAGGACGTCAGGGCTAACTGGGTTAATTCCACCATTATCGGGCATGTGCATAGAAAATGATAGGACGTTTCCTCCTGATTCCTGTTAAGCTGGCCCCACACGATCAAACATGCTTGACAAGCATGGTTTGCCAACCTCGCTTGTCAAGCAGAATTGATCGTGTGGGGGGTCATGTTTGAAGGTTTGAAGGTTTGACAGCACGCTTGATGGTTTTCAGTCACTGTCAGAAAATTTGCTGTCAAACATGAGGTTTGACAACCAAGTTTGATCGTGTGGGTGAGCGTCAAACCATCAAACCTTCAAACCATCAAGAAAAAAGGGTGGTAGGGGGTAATTTTACTGTGAATCACAGAGTTAGTTTCCGTGAATCACCGAGTTGGCGTCTGTGAATCACAGTCTCCATTAGGGATGCAAAACAATTATCGATAATATCGATATTCTGCCTCTGTTGTGCCAATCCTGAGGAGCACACCTCAGCTCTTCCAAGAGATTCACGTGGCCAAAAGTAGCTCTCTTCAAGAGCCATTGTTTGGTCCACATGGACCTTTTAATCTTCCTGTTGGCTTCTTTTTTTGCTTCTTTAGCTCTGATGTGGCAATACAGGTACCGTAAAAACTGTAAACTTTAAAATCTGTAAAACGTGGTACTGTAAAACCGTCAAACTTTACCCCACCAGGGGTAACTTTACCCCAAAAAGTGAGAATCTTCAATTGTGACGTGAACGTGGTAGGACTTAGATAAAAGTTAGCTATTGTGTTTTCGTTATTCTCCACATCCCAGAGAATCGATGTGGCTTGTGATGGCGCCTTTATCCATGTTATCAGCTGTTATCAGTCATAGTTTCCTGTTCAGCTGTTTTTGTCCTGTTTCTTGTGCTCCAAAATTTCTTCCATATCAGGTGTTTGGAGTGGATTTACCTGGCAAGCCCTCATCATATCACTTTCAATATCTTATTTTGAACAAAATACACTAATCAAATTCTCAAAAAAGTGTTTTCTTAGTTATGCCTTTGTTTACCAAAAATTTGATGGTAACTTTACTCCAAAAACCGGGTATCTTTACTCCACTATAAAGGTTGGGGTAAAGGTTGCCTCACTCATCTTTTTCTTATTTAATCTCGAAAAACATTTGAGTTTTATAATTTTCGCAGTGTTGAATGTAAAGTTTCTAGTGTATCTCATGTCAGAAGTTAGAGATGGGGAGAAGAAATGAGAAAAAGCTTGGTACGCGCTCCTACCGAAATGATATGAACATAAACGTGCTTTGGTCTCATAAGTTGTGATTTACAATATTATTTACTCGTGGGTTAACTTTGAAATTTACCATTGCAATTCATTCGGAAGTTATCGAATGTGAAACTGATTTTTTCTGTGATTTTGTTAAGTCATTCGTTTATCGTTTATTGTCCTTCAATATTTCTTTACTTGTAGAAAGTTTTGCTCGATTACCTACATAAGTCCGTCTATACTGGAAGACTGAAATTGTGATCTCTTAACCAGAATTATTGCATTTCAAGCAAATTCGTTGAAATAAATGATCATTGGAATTCATATTTTTCTTAGGTACAACTTGTATTTTTCAAGCTAAAAAGTTCAATTTTTCAGAATATATTTATAATAATATTATAAATACTTGATATTATCAAGTATTTCTGGGGTAATGAATTCAATCCCGACTAGTAACATTGCACCACTGCCCGTTTCTGTAGCGATAACCGTGAGTTTTTCAGAGTGGAGTAAAGATAGACGCACTCGTAGGCAACTGTACTCCAACATTTAAACAATTAAATAGGGGGGTTACAATTATCTGATCAATGACCTCGACCGCTCAAAATGTTCAGGAAGCCCTGAAGATCAATTCACTTATTAAAATAATCAATTTAACCCATTTCGAGTGGGGAGAAATCGTACTTGGAAATGTTTTGGAGTAAATCTTGGGGTAAAGTTTGACGGTTTTACGGTAACTCAGATGGTTAATATCCATACTTGAAACAGATTGCACAGATGAACGCAACATGAACACTGAACACTACTGAAGCTTGGTGGATGCGGTTGAAACAGTTGTTTTGAACGTGTGGGTGCGGCGTCAAACGTCAAACATGCTTGACAAGCGCGGCTTGTCAAACCATGCTTGTCAAGCATGTTTGATCGTGTGGGGCCCGCTTTAAGCTGGCCCCACACGATCAAACATGCTTGACAAGCATGGTTTGCCAACCTCGCTTGTCAAGCAGATTTGATCGTGTGGGGGGTCATGTTTGAAGGTTTGACAGCACGTTTGACGGTTTTCAGTCGCTGTCAGTAAATTTGCTGTCAAACATGAGGTTTGACAACCAAGTTTGATCGTGTGGGTGAGCGTCAAACCATCAAACCTTCAAACCATCAAGAAAAAAGGGTGGTAGGGGGTAATTTTACTGTGAATCACAGAGTTAGTTTCCGTGAATCACCGAGTTGGCGTCTGTGAATCACAGTCTCCATTAGGGATGCAAAACGATTATCACACCTCAGCTCTTCCAAGAGATTCACGTGGTCAAAAGTAGCTCTCTTCAAGAGCCATTGTTTGGTCCACATGGACCTTTTAATCTTCCTGTTGGCTTCTTTTTTTGCTGCTTCAGCTCTGATGTGGCAATACAGGTAACTCAGATGGTTAATATCCATACTTGAAACAGATTGAACAGATGAACGCAACATGAACACTGAACACTACTGAAGCTTGGTGGATGCGGTTGAAACAGTTGGTTTGAACGTGTGGGTGCGGCGTCAAACGTCAAACATGCTTGACAAGCGCGGCTTGTCAAACCATGCTTGTCAAGCATGTTTGATCGTGTGGGGCCCGCTTTACACATCGAGCACTCGATCGCGATTTCTCGATCGCAACTATAAGGTCTCCCGCCAGCAACTTCCATTCAGGAATAGTAACCTCAAGGAAGCTTACCGAGGCAACCCCATACTTAATGGTCAAATCATCCCACGCCTTACACCAAAACGTCTTACGATTAATGAGGAGTAAACGAAATTTGACCCCGATGGTGCTGCCATCTCTTATTTCAGAATCACACTAAAACATCGTGACATGTAGCCTTAATATTCTACCGTATATTTCATGTCGAACAAGACTTTAACACGTTTGATTTTGTAAATGTTCCAGTCTCTCGCTGCTTTTCCTAAATTGAAACGACAAGTAGTGTTATTCTCACCGGAAGTTCAATCACCAAAAGACTTCAATGAAAACACTGTGTTCTGGATCAACCAGGAATTCGCTTTGGTGTAAGTGTGCTTCTCTGTTACGAATGAAGGTGATATTCTTATCCGGGTCTTCCAGATCAATTAACACTCTCAACGCGGGAGCCATGAGGCTCGCCGACGCTCCACACGGGACCCTCCTTGCCAGTGCGAACGCTCTCGCTCGACCCCGTCCAGCCGGCTGGACGCCCGTACGTGGGGTGGGATCAGTGTATACTAACCCGCAATGCGCTCCCCTACAGCTGAAATCATGTGAAAACAGACCGATAGGGATGGGTATATTGTTCGATAAACAACGCCAACCAGCTATCACTAAATCAAGATTTTTATTAGAAATAGGTAGGTAGGTACCACTGAAAAAAAAAAATTTTTGCTCCATTTTGAAAAACGACACATTATTCCACCTCACTTACCTTCGAAATCCAAAGACCTCCTTGATGGGCCTGGAATTCCTGACATCCTGCTGAAAGAAACGAATAGACCTACCGTAAATATTTACTGCATTTAGATCTCGCAAGTACAAAATGTTGAGAGAAAAAAAAAAAAAAAAAATGTCAACGAGAAAGTTACTTGCCTTCCAGCGATCCCTCCTGTGAATCTCAACGTAAAATGCGAATGTAAAATGTGAAACACAAAAATGGAAACTGCGCGAATGTAAAATGTGAAACACAGAAAACAAGGTCGACCAAGCTCGGGATCCCCTGAGTATCGATTCGTGAAGTAGGTATATGGATACTCACATCGCGTCAGTTTTCACATTTTATTCTTCCTTGAAACTTAGAACAATATTACTAAAAATAATTACGAAAAAAATAAATGATTATTACATCAAAACTAGGCGAAATTCCCAAGAAATGGGAGTCGCCACTGCCACCCAAAAAACAGCTCACCACCATGGAACAAAACTTCCGATTTGCTTCCGGCGCATTCTGGTGGACAGTCGAGATAGTAATAGACCAGTTTCACCCCACACTGAAGCTTTTTTCACGAATTTCATGATACACGGACCCTTGAAGGAAAGTCGATGTTTGAGAGAGGGCCCGTCCAGCCGAGTGGACGCCCGTATGTGGGAGGGAAGCGGCCGTCCAGCCGGCTGGACGCCCGCCTTGAGGTGTTAATAGAATATTCCACTTGTTGGCATCATTACGCGAGAGCTGTAGAGAATGAAGAGTTTTTGCAGCCAATGGGCAAAGTCAGCTCAATGAGCCCGGGAACGTCTACCTAGAGCGCGCAGTTGCTAACTGCCACCAGCGAGTAAAGCCAGCTGGAAAAGATGTTGGTCCGTTGTCAATGGCGTACCGAGTGATGCAAATTACTGGAGGCACGCTTTGTTTATGTCATGTTGCCTTGGTAACGGATGGCAAATGATGACAATTGACAATAAAAAAATGTACTGTTATACATAGAAAGGTTAGTCAAGGGCCAGCCACTTTCAGGGATTCTAAACGGACTCCGCCAAAATTGGCAGCTTGATCGTCACCAACTGTCAACGTTTCGAAAAGTTTATGGGTTCTGTGGATACTTGGCTTTGTGAAAAGGTTCCACGGTCACGTTAGTGGCCTGCAAAAACTCTCTCTTGAGTTGACGATAGATAGATAGATAAAACATGCTTTATTCCATTAAGAACAGAAAAATTTATAAATCATATTATTACAAGGAGACATGCAAATAATCGTGGTCCGCAGGACCGTCCGATGAGTTCACCGAATATTTATATCATATAAGTTCAGATTACATATATTATATTCTACCGATCACTTATTACCATATATATCAAGGTCAGATTTTATCTTATTTGTGAAGTCCATATTCAATTATCTTTGCATATCTCAGGTTCCAAGCCATCTTACAATATTTTATTAGATTTGGATCTGCCTTCTTCAATAATGTCAAATAATCATTCCAGTCCAATTCCACCTTACCCAAATACTCCCTTCTCACTGCATTTAGTGCGTTACATCTACCAACAAAATGAAAAGTTGACGATAATACACCAATAGAGAGTTACAGCGGTCCAAGATATGGAAAAAACGAGACTCACGGTGAAAACGCGAGCTTCACAGAACCCATCAGGCTCACGGAATACGCTTCTCTTGGTTCTCTCGAGGAAATCCCATGAGGATAACTTTACTCAACTTCTTGTTTTAATAGCTGAGCTAATGGCTACCGTCAATCATCTGATCAGTCAGTTCTTTCGTGAAGTGTTCTGTGAATCTGTTGCGAGTTCTTTTCAAAGTGAATTGAAGAATTGAATTGTTCCATTATACGAGTACATTTCAGTCTGTTGCCGTGCCTGAAGTGTGGATGACAGATGATCGATCTCAATGAAATCAGTCGGATGGTCGATCTCGATTTCTTTCCCATTTAAGACAAGTTCCCACCACAAATTGCTTATTGGCCATTTTCCTATGTTCTTCGACATTCAAATAATATTAGAATACAATACGAAAACGCTGCAAATTATTACACAAAGGTTTATGGCACCCATAGAAACGTTTGAAACCCAAAATATTATCGAAAATCGCTCGAATTTTTCATGCATATCAAGAATATTTTAAATATTATCAAATTAATTACTTAGATGCGGCCGGTAACTCACCAAGGAGAAAAATATGTGTTAAACAAGGTGACTTGTTGCGATGATGTTGAGAGAATGCGATCATGAACGCTATCTGTCGCATTCCGCTCTAACTACGTTCTGGAGCTCCACCTATCAGAATGCTTCTAGTGCTCCCAGCTTTAGCAGTAATCCGTAATTGGATGCTATTGGCTGGAGCCAATTGAGGGGGTGGGAGCAATCTTTGCGGACGAAGACTTTTGGAGCGGAGTGTATCGTTTTGAAAAATTAAATATTTTACGCGTTACGGATGGGAGGAGGTTACGCGGGAGGAGTTGGGGGCGGGAGGAGTCGGAGGAGCTGGGGGCGGAGGAGTTGGGGCGGGAGGAGGCGGAGGGAGCGGGTGGCGGGGAGAGTCGAAGGAATCGTTTATGCCTGCTTTTAGTAGGCTTTTCAGCTAGTTGAAAATAATAAACCAAAACAGACTCAAGGTAATCAAAAAACGCTGCAAATTATTACACAATGGTTTATTATTCTTTATTTTTCTATATAGATCACTCGTCTGCAAAGCCACCAACCATCCAACATGAAGAAAAACATCGATCGAATTTCGATCAGCTTTAATTTGAACGGAGATTAGGCCACTTTTGCGATTCACACTCTTGTTTCTGATTTATCGTACGTCCAAACTTTAAATTCTCGTAGTGAGCGAACGGTTTGTCCTACAGAGCTCCGCGTGGTCAAAAAAAATTCTAAAAATTGTATAGAATCTTAAATTGAAGGAAAAACAGTACCTTTATATCAAAATTTTTTGAGTTAGGGCGTTTTCAAAATTTCAAAATTGATTTTGGAACCCTTAGGAGTGACCTACATCAACCAAAATCTTCGGGGCACAACTAGACCCCAAATGGAGCCTACATACCAAATATCATCAAAATCGGTCAATAACTAACTTAGGAAAGTGCCGCGGACGGCGGACGGGCGGCCAAATTTTTATTCGATTTTTGGATTCTACGTACCTTGAAACGTAAACCATCAAATTTTGAGGGGGTGTTCAAAAAATTTTTTTCTTGGTCGATTCCAAAGGTTCATTATTGAAAATAATAAACCAAAAGCTACTAGTCGTTTCATGTGAGTATGGCGTACTATGGAAACCCACCAGCCACGGAAAGAAAACCAGAAGACTTGCTAGAGGAACAACGTCACTTGTGATAACTTTGTTCATCAACAATATGAACCTCATTAAGATTATGAAACTAAAATTGAGTATTAACACTGATGAAGGATGTCTTCTGGGACATACCTTACAACAAGTACCATATTATCATCATATTTAACCCTTTCCTGCCCGCCAACGTCATATATCGGGCGCCTGTACTTTCCGTAGCTGCCCGCCGCCGATAATAGCCGTTCTGGCACTTGCGCTCTTACACTTTGTAACTGCGATCTTCCAGGGTGTAATTTTCATTACAAATCTCATGATTTTGCATTCATAGAACAGTGTATATATTTCTAGAACAGTTTAAGTGTTTTTTTCTCTAATCTCTTTGTTTGTCGGCGTTTTCTGGTCGGAGGTTTATCCATGATCCAGTAGGTAAGTTCTGATGCAGAGGCACCTCAAACAGTTGGTTCTCTTTGATCTTCGCCGACTTTTTTTTTTTTTTTTTTTTTCTCAACCCTTACTTTGGTACTTTTGGCGGCAGGCCTGTCAAAGATATTGCCGCCCTTCGGATATTTCACCCCCTATTCGAACTCTGCTCGGGAATATTCGCAAAAAAGTCCTTCTACAACCACTTCCTACCTTAGGTTTTCCCCACTATGAAAAGTTATCAAATTCTGAGAATTTTCCTAAACAGAGTGAAAATGAACAATAATAAATTAGGTACTATGAATGAATTTAATTGAAATTGGAGCGAGTCATACGGTACCATAATTACTCTACATTACTTTTATTATTCCCATTATGATTAACTGGCTGGTAAATAAATAAATAATGCCCATAATCTCAATATTTCTCATGAACTCATAACAGAAAGTATCATGCGAAATAAAGTACAATAAAATAATGCATAAAAGCAAGGAAACAACTTCGGACGAACCATCGAGTTGCCAAAATAATGTGGTACTGAGGGGACAGAAAGGGCTGCCGGCGGGCGGGCTGTGAGGGACAGTAGGCTCTCGAGAATCCGGGTGCGAAAAGGTTAACCTAATATCTATATTCATAAAACGCCAACCGTATGTACGTATGCAAGGAGGAGTTGGAGGGGTCGTGGGAGGGGGGAGAGTCGGCGGAATCAGAGATGGGAGGAGTTTTCCCCCTGGAGGAGTCGGAGGCAGGAGGAGCTGGGGGCGGTAGGGGGAAGAATTGGAGGGAGTGGGTGGCGGGGAGAGTCGGAGGAATCGTTTTTGCCTACTTTTAGTAGGCCTTTCAGCTAGTTTATCATAATTGTGTTGTTCTTTGAACAGAAAAATTGACTTTGTTACTTTATAATAAATAAAAAGACTAGTCTAAGGTTGATCATAAACTACCAATCTCGTTGAATTTGGTCGTCTGTCATCTACACCTCAGACAAAGTGTTTGTTTTCCTTATATTTTTCTTACTATTTTTTTGAAGATGCTTTATGGGTTCAACAAAAACAAAAAACTGGAGATTGAGTTAACAATACTTGTGGAGAGTTGTAAAATCTAAACCAAATCAATCCCATTTGTGATTCATAAAATTCCACGAGTCAAACTTGGAAAACCAAGTAAACATTCGTTGTTAGGTTCGAATAACTTGCTTTTTCTACATGAAAACAAACACCAAAAATTATAGGAAATGCTATGTTTAATTTGGTCTTCTTAGAGTATCAGCAGTTTTACGACAAATGTGTGAACGTTCCTTGTAATGTTTGTGTTTGTTTTTTTTTTACAGAAAAAATGGTAAAACACAGAAACGAGGTAAAATCAATTTGATAGGTAGACTACAGTTGTCCACTGAGCGAAGTAAAGAAGAAGATAATGAAAGTATCGTGCAACTGAGGATTCTCCGAGTTCAAGTAAGTGCCTGCGTGTTCTATGATTGGTGTACTTCTTCATGTTTGCCCTCTTCGGGGCCACCAACAGGGGCTTAGGGTTTTGTTCAGCATGCGAAGGCCCACTGGTCAGCATTCAGCACTGGGCTGAAAGCTGAATGTGGGAGCCCGAGAAGCGTTCTGGTTGGTTGAGCTCCAGGACGTAGTTATAGAGGAAAGCAACAGATAGCGTTCATGATCACTTGTTCCCAACCTCACAACAAGTCACCTTGTTTATCACATATTTTTCTCCTTGGTGCGTTACCGGCTGCATCTAAGTAATTAATTTGATAACATTCAGTTATATTCGCGATATGTACGAAAAAATCGAGTGATTTTCAATAATACACTGGGTTTCAAACGTTTCTATGGGTGGCAGTTGTCGATTCAACATTCGAACTACTGGCGATAGGGAGAACAACAATTGCAACTGGATAATTTTTGCAAATCTCAATATTGATGAAACGAAAAGTTAACAATTTCTGGACATTCGAAAGGATTTGAAAAGAAGCGGTATGAAGAGTGTGGCCTCCCCCCCACAGAGTAACGGAGACAAGTTGCCTCCCCCTCACCTCCACTTCCCTAGTAGTGATGGCAAAAGTTTTACAAAAATCGATATATCGGGTTTGCGATATATCGGAAGGGAAATATCGATGGCACCGATATATCGGGAGCAAAAATATCGATTTATCCGATATATCGGGATTAAAACATCGAACCATATTTGTTCTTGTAAATAATAATTTTAATTTGTTTTCTTTGGTTTAAAACACAGAACATATAATATATTGATCCTCCCATTAGCTTTACCGTGAAAACACACTTTATTTGAGTTGATTTATTTAATTATTTACTACTTTAACACAATAAAAATATAGAGGCCTACTGCAAAAAAAAATAAGCAATATTAAAATATTGCTAAATATAAGTCGAAACTGGTGGTTAAATAAATGATTGGAAGATCATACAACAAACATAATTCATTCATTTTGGTAATTTTTGTGAAATAAATGTGTTATTGAATGAATTATGTTTGTTTTATTATTTAAATATTATTTAAATCTCTTATGGTTTCTCACAATGAGTAATTATATCATGTGCACGCATGTAAAGAAAAATGGGTTTTTTTTCTAATATGCTCGAAATTTGACGCTGATTCTGAAAATGATAGTTTTTTTGTAGGAAAAGCCCGGAAAATGGCTAAAAATAGGAAAAACATTGTTTGAGTAGACTAAGAATATAAATTTAAAAGAAAAAAATATATTCGATAAAAAACAACGGAGGTATGACCAAAAAACCGAAAAATGTTTTCATAATCTTAACTTAGGTTAGTTTCTGACATTCACCAGTTATTATCTACTAGGGCGATATATCGGTTAAAAAATATCGATATTCACGATATATCGTAGCACGATTTTTCGATGGCGATATATCGATATATCGGAAGCAAAATATCGATATTTCAAAAATATCGATATGTTGTTGCCATCACTATTCCCTAGTAGTTCCTCAATCCTAGCTGAAAGTAGATAGCGCAACTGAGGCAGCCTCAAAAATGCTTGCACACCACTTTAACGTTGGCTTTCTTCTCTGTTAACTTGTCTCCGTTACTCTGTGGCATTCAGGGCTGATTGAGCGCCAGTGCTTATGTGGGCAGAGTTGTAAAGTAATGATTACTTTGAGTAATGATTACTTTTCAAAATTACTTTTGTTATAAGCAATGAAATGAGTGAAGTGATTATGATTATGTACACATAAAACCAATAACTGGGTGATTAAGAGACACCTTAATCCAAAGTAATGGCCATTCCCATTACCCATTCCTGTAATGGGAATGGAATTTTCAATTACTTTTTCCAATTCCTTGTAATGGTAATGGTTTTTTCAATTCCCCATTACTCCTAGTTGGAAAAGTAATGGGTCCTTCCAATTACCCATTACAGGAAGAGTAATGGGTAATGGGAAAACCAATTCCCCATTACCACCATTCAATCAGTAAGTTGACCATCCTCCAATTCATATGGGACCATCCTTTATTGCGTCGGGGACCATCCTCCAATTCATAGGGGACCATCCCACCATCCATTTCGTTGGGGACTATCCTCCAATTCATAGGGGACCACCCTCCCAATTCATAGGGGACCATCCCACCATCCTAATCGTTGGGGACCATCCTGCAATTCATAGGGGACTATTCCCAAATTCCTTGGGGACTACCCTCCCAATTCATAAGGGACCATCCCCAAGGAATTTGGGAACGGTCCCCTATGAATTGGAGGATGGTCCCCAACGTAATGGATGGTGGGATGGCCCCCTATGAATTGGAGGGTGGTCCCCTATGAATTGGAGGATGGTCCCCAACGAAATGGATGGTGGAATGGCCCCCTATGAATTGGAGGGTGGTCCCCTATGAATTGGAGGATGGTCCCCAACGAAATGGATGGTGGAATGGCCCCCTATGAATTGGAGGGTGGTCCCCTATGAATTGGAGGATGGTCCCCAACGAAATGGATAGTGGGATGGCCCCCTATGAATTGGAGGGTGGTCCCCTACGAATTAGAGGGTGGTCCCCTATGAATTGGAGGATGGTCCCCAACGAAATGGAGGATGGTCCCATATGAATTGGAGGATGGTCAACTTACTGATTGAATGGTGGTAATGGGGAATTGATTTTCCCATTACCCATTACTCTTCCTGTAATGGGTAATTGGAAGGACCCATTACTTTTCCAACTAGGAGTAATGGGGAATTGAAAAAACCATTACCATCACAAGGAATTGGAAAAAGTAATTGAAAATTCCATTCCCATTACAGGAATGGGTAATGGGAATGGCAATTACTTTGTTCCGAAAGTAATTGGAATGGGTAATGGGAATTGGAATTCCTATTTTAACAACTCTGCATGTGGGCCCTGATTAAGGGGGGGGGCTTGAGCGTAAGCTCACTCACCAAAGAGATCCTGAGTGTCTGTGGTAGACTTATGCGTGCTGATCCTGATTGTCCTGATGATCCTGAGTGTCTGTGGTAGACCGGTGCGATTTCCCTGGCGCGTCTGCGGCGGGCGATTTTGTCATGTACCTACTCAGCCGCCGGCCGCGCCGCGCTGTAGAACTTTTGCTCAGCGGCGCGGCGCAGCCGTCCCCCCCCCCCCCCCCCCCCTGTTTCGATTATTGTTGTGGCCCATTCACTGGCAGAGGAGGAACTATTGTTGATGGATAGGAAGCCTCACTCACCCAAGTTTTTGGCAACAACAGAAGAGGGATTTTACAATATTCTCATCGACTGAGAAATTATGAACAACTTTTCAGATCGTTCTTTCTGTTGAACTTCAAATAGTTTCACCTCGTCGTTTCGTTGATTAGAATGAAATCGAGTGGAGCCGGAGTTTCAGAACCTCCCCATTTCTGCAGTTTTGATCTGATTTCGATCAAATTTTCAGCGAGTAGGAGGGGTAGATCCTAGAATATCCCATATTAATTTAAAGCCCTCTTGCATGTCAGTGATGAGGAAGCTATGTGCCAGTTTGGCAGAGTATTGCTTGTGAGTCTACCCAGGTAGAGGAATTATTATTTTCACTTTTCTAGGATAAAAAGTCCTCCGAATCAAAATGTCCACTCACATTTCACGTTTCTTCTTGAATAATTTTGGTTTCTGTGTCTGTCGTCTTCTTTGGTTCCTTATCTGTCTGTAAGTTGGTCCCTAAATCCTTGTAACGAGCAAAACTACATGAAATTACCGTCCGAATTCACATTATCCATCCGAATTCGATGACATTTTCAGGAATTGTGGGTTCGGGACACTAGAAAATGACGAAAAAAACGTGTGTGAAAATGTGAAAAATAACGACCATATGGTCCATAGTTTCCGTTCGATGTTCCGTTCAGGGATTGTGGGATTGAAACTCTGGTTGGTTCCCTATAAATTTAAATGATTGAATTTTTGAGAATAAATATTATGCATCGGATCATCCATAAGAATCGGGTTATGGATGCGAAGTAGAGTGAGGAGTTTGGTTCCAAAAGGTAGGCACTATATCCATTTTGGTCTAACGTGAGAAAAACGCAAGAAACATATCGACCTGAAAAACGTGCTGTATACCAATGATGTTATTCTTAATATATTTCTAAATTATAATAAATATTTTTGGAAAGAAGGTAAATTAGTTCAAAGTTAAAATAATTTTGAACAAGATTTGAAATATTAGGTTTATGAATATAGTACTTTTAGATACAAAACGGGGCGTTTAGTACTTTTTGGAATCAAACAAAGTGGATAAAGCACTTTTTGAAACAAAACGGATAAGAGACCGCCATTGTGCTGGATACAGTACTTTTTAAAATTAAACGGAATATTCACCCTTGTTTTTCGAGGGAATAGAAAATCTTCAAAACGATCGCATTTTTGTGAAGAACTACCTCCCTAAAACCCTGGTATTAAGGGGGCGCGGGACTCAGTGGTTTCCCTTATCTTCACGTTTTCTCTGTAAGTGTTCATTTTTTCCTCTCAAAAAAAATTTCTAAATTCATTAAATAATTAATACTTCATACATACGGGCCCAAATGTCAAAAAAATTGAAATTTGAAAAAAATAGAAAATTTATTTTGTAAATAAAATTTGTTTTTGATAAAAACTCTTCGTAGGGAACTTTTTGGGAGACTAAAACCTCTGAAAATTCAAAGAGGACAATTCTAACTAGTAAAATCACGGAGATTACGTGAAGATAAAGTTCCGTGATTTTGAAAGAAGTGCGTTAAAAGAGGCCCTGGTTTCATGCGCTACCTGCAGGCGAGAGGAGAAACTACAGTGCACCTCCGACCCTCCGAGAAACGGGTGACCAAGGAGGTGATTGTTTTTCTACCCCTTCAATCTCAATATCGTGACAAACATTCATGGACTCTTGGACCTGTATCCCTAGACCGGGCCTCCACCCCTTTCACCACCCATCGCCATCCCAACATTAGCGTGGATCTGGCAACGTCGTACCGTACCTACCACCTTCTCACTGAGCCCTTGTGCTTGCCCTCTGAATCGCCTCTCCCGTGAGGGTGCGGCACATAGCTTTCTCGAATTCATAAAAACATTGTAAGGATGATACTGTGCGTAGTACTTGATTAAAGTTTCAACCTTCAAATATCTATCTCAACAATTCAACCATAACCATCAAAAAGACTGATTTTTTTCATTAATTTTTCTTTACTTTTATGTAAAATTTATGGTTTATGTAGGGTACTTTTCTATTATTTTGATATTATTAAATTAAAAGGTAAGTATGTGTACAAAAAAATTAAATTAAAAATGTACCTATACAATGTCAAATAATAATTATTTGACATTGTATAGGTACATTTTTAATTTATTTTTTTTGTACACATACTTACCTTTTAATTTAATAATATCAAAATAATAGAAAATGGGGGGTTAAATAAATGATAGTACCAGTTTATGAATTTCTACATTCCCCCCTGATCCCAAAAATTACTAATTATTAGTAATTTTTGGGATCAGGGGGGAATGTACGAGGGACGTCCAGAAAGTAACAAGTCAAGGCCTGTAGCTCAGCGTAGGGAGATCGGATTTCCAAAGTTGGCACCACTGCTTGAAGGGTGAAGCCTAACGAACAGATTGAGAGGTCCCGCAGTTTGGTACGACCTTTTTCACGAACACACGAGCGGTTTGAAATGGACCCTTCAAGTTCGGTTCCCTCCACCTCCAACGTTCCTTTCGAAAAGTGCGAAATTCGCGGTGTGATCCGTTTTCTCTCCTTGGAGGGTCTCCCAGCTTCAGAGATTCATCGAAGATTAGTCAGTGTGTATGGACCACACGTCATGAATCGCTCAAACGTGATTAGCTGGGTGAAACAATTCAAAGAAGGCAGGACGGCTGTTCATGACGACAAGAGAAGTGGGCGCCCTTCACTGGTCACTGACAAGTTGGTTGACCGAATCAACGAAAAAATTTGTGAGGACCCTTGATGAGCTTCATGATTTGTTCCCAAGTGTTTCAAGAAGTGTTATCCACGAAATCGTGACGGACAGACTGCATTATCACAAGCTTTGTGCGCGTTGGGTGCCGAGATGACAATGCTCGTCCCCATACAGCGAGAGTAACTACTGAATTGCTCAATTCTTTTGGGTGGGATGTTTTTGAGCATCCACCACACAGCCCAGATCTTGCTCCAAGTGACTTTCACCTGTTTACAAAGTTAAAAGAACATTTGTCCGGAACAACCTACTCCGATGATGAAGAGTTGAAAGCAGGCGTGACACAGTGGTTGAGGGAGGTGGAGCAATCAGTGTATGAGGTGGGGATACAAAAACTCATACCTCGTTACGAGAAATGCATAGAGCGTAATGGCGACTACGTAGAAAAATAGTTTACATCGGTAGAAACACGCCCATGTAATTTTTTTCCAATAAAACATTTTTTTTCGATTTTTCCCAGGTCTTGACTTGTTACTTTCTGGACGTACCTCGTAGAAATTCATAAACTGGTACTATCATTTATTTAACCCCCCACAATGACCATACCTTCAGTTGGTATGTTAGGTATGCCTAAAACTTAACCTCGACCTACATGTAGGTGTGTACTTTTCGGAATCAGGGCGATGGGGAAATTCATATTCTGGTACTATTGCATAATTTACCTTACAGTACGTCAGTAGGTGTGCTGAAAACCATATAATTTCAGCAGATCTAAACTTTTTGGAAAGAGGGCGAAGTAGTGATTCAAAATATGTAATTTAATTTTGTTTACCTTCACTCTGTTAAGTAGGCTGAAAATAAGACTTCAACCTAAATAGTTGGTAAATCCTTTTTAGGACGCCCCACAGTAAGACTTGGGCGTCCTTATGCGATTGATCTGGGGTAAAGTTGGACAACACTCAACAGAATTGAAAAATAACCACACACTAATCCGTTTTAGAACATTCTGAATCCAAATCCGCGAGAAAAAAAACCATAAGTGTATGTGACAAAATCGTGTGTACTCTGCCCAGCCCATAGTTCTCAACTGATTTTCGTGGTTCTTTTTTTGTTCGACGCGGAAAAATATCTAGTAGAAAGAAGAATCTAGAGTAGGTATCAAATTTAGCACCGGGGATAATATTGACAAAATATCCGATTTTTCAAAATTTCGGTTCCTTTATAGCTTACTAATTGTACCCAAGCTTTGAAATTGAGGAAAAACTCTCATTATTCCGGATTTTCATGAATTATTCTCTGTATCACCATGGAACTATTAGTGGTGCCACCATGGAGCCAGGACACCATATACAGCTTATTTCGTGTTTTTCACCTTGAATAGGTATGTGAACTTCGACGGACTGCCCAGCAGAACTAATGCATGGAACTTTAATTTTTTACTCAATCAATTTTTTACTCTCCCATACCATACAAAGTGTTAGGTGAACATACCAACCAACCCCATGGTGCTACAGCCCGTGTCGGGCCTTGACCTGCTCCAGTAGCCGTCGCCATTCCGTCCGATCCCCGGCAACAACCCTCCAATTTCTCACGCCCATCGCCCGACAATCCTCTTCCACTCCATCCAGCCAGCGGAGACCAGGTCTACCTCTAGGCCGCCTTCCTCCAGGACTCCCTCGTAGGATGCTGCTTGGTGTCTCTGTGTCAGCCATGCGTGCTACGTGGCCGGCCCAGCGCAGCCTCCCACATTTAATGAACCCGGTAATGCGCTGATCATTTTACAGAGAGTAAACTTCATTATTATACCGGGTTCGCCACTGTGTGCCCTCCCTGACTGGTCCAAATATCCTTCTCAGGATCTTTCTCTCAAAGACCTCAAGTGCGTTTAGATTTGCTGCAGTCAGGGTCCATGTTTCTGAGCCGTAGGTGAGGATCGGGCGGACGAGGGTCTTGTACAGGAGGAGCTTGGTATTCCTTGACACGTTCCGGGACTTGAAGTGCCCCACCAATCCAAAGTAGCTTCTGTTGGCAGCCACAAGTCTAGCTGCGATTTCTCGGGACATATCATTAGCAGCTGTGACAACAGACCCAAGGTATTGAAAGGATTCAACACCCTGGAATCTGTACTCACCCATGCCAATGTGTTGGATTGGTGGTGGATTACGCATTGCAATCATGTATTTCGTTTTTTGCTCATTCACCACGAGTCCCATTTTTCGTGCTTCCCGGTCTAATGCCAAGAAAGCCTCCCTCACATCCCGCTCACTCCTGCCAATCACATCGATGTCGTCTGCATATGCCAGTATTTGGACGCTACGGTTGAAGATGGTGCCTCGGCGATCCAAACCAGCGTCCTTGATTGCCCGATCAAGAACTATGTTGAACAAGATGCATGCCAGTGCATCCCCCTGCCTGAGTCCTTTGGTCGATTGGAAGGTGTCAGACAGGCCAGCTTGCACTTTTACTCGGCAGTTGACATCCCTCATTGTGAGCCCGACCATCCTTATCAACTTTTCAGGGATGTCAATCTTGCTCATGGCATCATACAGCTTGTCTCGATGGATGCTATCATACGCAGCCCTGAAGTCCACAAAGAGGTGGTAGGTGGCAACGTTGAACTCTCGGGTCTTTTCCAGGATCATCCTCAATGTAAATATTTGATCAGTCGTGGATTTATTTTGCCTGAATCCACACTGGTAATTCCCGATTTTAGGTTCGACTAAGGGGAGAAGGCGGTTATATATAACGTTGGACAGCACCTTATAAGCAACAGTAAGCAAAGAAATACCCCTGAAGTTGTTGCAGTCCATTCTATCGCCCCTTTTGTGTATGGGGCAAATAACACTCTCAGTCCACTCAAGGGGGAGCTCTTCGTCTTTCCAAATTTTTAGTATTAACTCATGAATAATTTCAGTGAGATAGCTGCCACCACACTTCAAGAGCTCAGCTGGAATCTGATCAATGCCCGGGGCCTTATTATTCTTGAGTTTATTCAAGGCACTCTCGACTTCGCTGAGGGTCGGAGGGGAATTATCATGAATTGGTTGTTGCTGGTCTTGGTGAGGTCTTTCATTGTCATTCAGGAGGTCGCTGAAGTGCTCAGCCCATCTGGCCATCACTGCCTCATCACCCGCAACAATATCCCCACCGCGACTCCTACACATGCTTACTCTTGGCTGGAATTCTCGTCTCGCCCCATTTACCCTCTTGTAGAACTTCCTTATATCGTTAGGTTGCCTAAGCTGTTCACACTTTTCAATCTCTGATCTTTTCCATGACCTCTTCTTCTTTCTATGCAGCCTTTTCTCAGCTCTACGACGGGTTCGGTATTCCTCAGTTTTTCTTCTTGTTGCAGTGCCACTTAGGGTAGCCTGGTAAGCCTCATTCTTCTTCTTTGTCAGTTCCTCACAACCCGAGTCAAACTACCCATCCTTCCTAGGATCAGCAGCTTTTTCCGAGGATGGTGTCTGCTGAGGCAGTGACTGCCTCCTTGATCAGTCCCCAGGAGTCGTGGATATCTGCGGCTGCTTCTGCATTAGTTCTCAGCTTTTCTTCAACTTTTTGAGCATTCCAGTGCGACACTTGACTCTTTGAGCTTGTCCACACTGTATCGCTGAGGCCGGGCTCCCTGCAGTCGACGGGCATTGGAGATCCTTGCACGCAGTCTTGCCATGATCAAATAGTGGTCTGAGTCCACATTGGCGCCCCTAAGTGACCTAACATCCATTATAGCAGATTTGTGGCGGCTGTCAATAAGAACGTGGTCTATTTGATTGAATGTGACCCCATCGGGGGACTTCCAAGTTCTTTTGTGTATATTTTTGTGGGGAAAGAAGGTGGAGCTTATAACCATGTTCTTAGACATGGCGAGCTGAGCGAGCCTCTGACCATTATCATTGGAGACCTGGTGCAGGCTATGTCCACCATTCACTCCCCCTAAGGTATCTTCCAACCCGACCTGTGCGTTGAGGTCGCCGATGATGATTTTAGCATCATGATTAGGACATCCATCAATTGCTCTGTCCAGTTGATCATAAAATTCTTCCTTCTGCCCATCCTCAGAGACTTCTGTGGGAGCATGTACGCTGATTATACTAAAGTTGTAGAACTTACCCCTTATTCTCAGGTAGCTGATCCTTGGAGATATGGCACGAAAATCAGTGACGAGATGGGCGCACCTGGCGCTTACAGCAAAGCCAGTTCCAAGAGCATGCACTCTCTCTTGGCCACTATAGAATATAGTCCAACCCGCCGAATCAAGTGATCCACACCCAGTCCATCGGATTTCCTGAAGGGCAACTATATCCATTCTATAATTTCTTAGCTGTTCGGTAAGAAGCCGCAAGGCCCCGGGCCTATACAGTGACAGCACGTTCCATGATCCAAGCACAACATCCAGCCTTTTCTTCCGGGAGGAGTTTCCATTATCCACGCCAGGTCTTCGCCAGTTAGACAGTCCGGTTTCTTCTATTTGAGCGTTCTGAACGGTGTATTTTTTACATGATAGGGTTGTTGGCCCTATGCAAAACCCCCAACTTGGAGGGCCAGGAGTTTTTTATCAGGCTTCACCTGCCCTAGGAGAATTGCCTTCACCATGGCTTGGAGATCCCCCCTCCCCGCTGGTTTTGGTCCGCCCCGGGTATTTTATTTCCCCGGTACCCACCATATCTGGTGGGCATTCCCCTATCCGCCACCGGGGGAGGCGCCCGATGGGAGACCAGCAACTCCTCACGGGGTTAGGTGAACATAAAATGAGTAATTTTGGGAATTTTGAAAATTAAATAGTACGCCATTATTTATTGCTACAGTAAACCACTGATTATCGGACTATTAAATCCACGGTAACTACCTACCATAGTAAAGTGCATAGGAAGTATTATAGAAACATCGATTTGTAGTATAAATGATTTATTGACCATTAGGTAACCTTAAACTGCAAAAACAATAAATCTTGTTCATTACCAACCATTTGAATTTTTAAAAAATTAATTTAATTTTACATCTGAAGGTGAGGATGCTTGCTAGACAGAGCAGCTTTTCATTGTCTTATCAATATGATGGACAAGTTGCTTTCAAACGGTCCTGAGTGCTGGTTCAATGACTTGACTTGCTCCAGAAAAGTCTCCAGTCAAATACAATTCTGAGTAAAATCACTCCTGAAAAAAACAAAAACAAAACAAATTTAGGTTTCTATTGATAATTTCACTATAAACATGTAGGAAGAGATACAAACAACAAACATTAATTAGGAATGTGGGTCCATACACCCTTCTCTGGGAGATCTCAAAAATGGATCCGCTATGTGGACGTCTACCTGAGCAACAAGTTTAGTCCTTAGATTTCAACTATTCTTCTTGAGATCAATGCAAGCGACCCATACTTTGCCTAGTACGATGTGAAGAAAAATAATGACAGATTTGGACTGAAAAGGTTTGGAGAGGTTAGATAGTTAGAATATTTCTACAGCTTCAATTTGTCAAACTGATTTGACACATGCCCACTCCCTCCAACCTCCTCTATTTCATACGTGGCAAGCAAGGAGTTCATTGGAGAAGTAATGAAATCAACTGTTGGTTATTAACCAGAACAAAATACTTAAATAAAATTATGAATAATCAGGATTTTTATCAGCGAGTTCGAAATACTAAAACGATGTTCCTATATTATTAGCCAAGTAGGCAGCTGCAGGATTCAATCCAACACTAACGTCAAAGAAGAATACTCATGTCCCTGATAATTAAAATTTAAAGAAATTCAACTCCATCAGTCATGACTTTTGGAGGGAGTGTGATAGTTTCGAGAATATTTAGTACCTACAGACATTGTTTGCTACACAAATCTGTTTCACCCTACGTACAATTCCATCTGGTATGGTATGTTTAGCCAGTAGGTATAATCTTTTTTAATAGGTTGAACATCATACTTTTTTAAAATGATTTTCTCTCGAACTCTGGACGTATTTATGGGCTAACATTGTCAAAATAGGTACCTAATCAATCAAAATTCGAAACGCTGACAAATTCTTATAGGATTTTTCACGCAGAATCGAATGAGACCACCCCCCAGTCGCTACAACCAACCGTATAGAAACTACGACGTGTAATTTCCGCTGAAAATCAGTAAAAACAATTATGATTTTCACTGGAATTTTGTTCGTATTTATTCCATAAAATTGTCAAAATAATCGGTTAAAATTCGAAACGCTCATAAATTCTTATAGGATTTTTCACGCAGAATCGAATGAGACCACCCCCCAGTCGCTACAACCAACCGTATAGAAACTACGACGTGTAATTTCCGCTGAAAATCAGTAAAAACAATTATAATTTTCACCGGAATTTTGTTCGTATTTATTCCATAAAATTGTCAAAATAATCAGTTAAAATTCGAAACGCTCATAAATTCTTATAGGATTTTTCACGACGAATCGAATGAGACCCCTCCCAAGTCCCTACAACCATTCATATAGAAATTTCGACGAAATTTTCGATGAAAATCGTACGTTTTTTTTTTGCACAAAATATCCCCAGAGTTCGGGAGAAAATCATTTCAAAAATTATGATCTTCAGGGAAAATCGTTTAAAAATTGATTTTTAGGGAAATCATAGAAAAAATCGTATTCAAAATACGAATACGAGGGAAATCCTATTCAAAATGTGAATACGATTATATTCGTATTCATGAATAAGAATACGCTCATCTCTGCCCAGGGCCACCAAATTAATCCTAGCATTATGAAAGGTCCTAATTTGAAGAGGATTCAAAAATCCATAATCTAAGTTACCCGTTAAATGACTAATTTAAAGCCATTTATACAATTTATAGTAATTTCGGTAAGGTTTTCTAGACGAAATGGTTTGATTCTCAACTCTATGTACCTATTCTTTCCACTATCCTCACTACCTAATTGATATGTTAATTTCCACAAAAAACTACCTATGCGTAATGTTTGTTGGGGGAGCATGACAATGTTGTGGGACTATCCCGCGAAATGGTCATGCCCCTTCAAAAAAAAATTATCTTGCAAAAAGCAGGACGACTTAGGTAATTCTTTCTACTTACTAACCTACCTACCATTGTTTTATGCAATCTTATAATTACGTATTTCATAAGTACGGCTATGAAAGGTATGTAGCTCATAAAATTTATGTGTTTACATTTAATGTGAAGCTGTACGAAAATAAAGTTTCAGTTTCAAGTTCAACAACTAGAAGTTTTCGATGGAATATTATGGATGACTACTCAAATAATAGGTACCTAGCTGCGAAAAGACGCCTAAGTACTAGGAAGAAGTAGATAACATAATTATACTTACTTGCAAACGTTTTACTTTCCAAGGGCGTTTTGTTCTCCTGTAACTACTTCCGTCCATGTGTATTCATTCGAACTCCTGTCCTTCCTTGGTGGATCATTGCTCAACAAATCAACTATTCAAACTCGGAACAACACGGAGAGAGATCATAAATGGGATGGTAGTCCAGGTAGGTAGGCACTTCACAAAAACGCCTTCGCGAAATCAAAACCTGGATTTGATAACAGCTTTCCGTTATCCGACACGGGAGGGGGAGGTTACAGACACAACAAAATTCTGGACGAGAAAAACTTCCAGAGGACCGAGCGATGCTAGCGCTTTTGCGGATAACAAGTGCGGATTATTAACTCGCCTCAGCAATCACGAAAGTCAGCGACATCTCTTGGTCGGCGCTGATCTGAGCTTCGAGTCCCGCGCCCCCTTAAATGACTAATTTAGAGCCATTTATACAATTTATAGTAATTTCGGTAAGGTTTTCTAGACGAAATGGTTTGATTCTCAACTCTATGTACCTATTCTTTCCACTATCCTCACTACCTAATTGATATGTTAATTTCCACAAAAAACTACCTATGCGTAATGTTTGTTGGGGGAGCATGACAATTTTGTGGGACTATCCCGCGAAATGGTCATGCCCCTTCAAAAAAAAATTATCTTGCAAAAAGCAGGACGAATTAGGTAATTCTTTCTACTTACTAACCTACCTACCATTGTTTTATGCAATCTTATAATTACGTATTTCATAAGTACGGCTATGAAAGGTACGTAGCTCATAAAATTTATGTGTTTACATTTAATGTGAAGCTGTACGAAAATAAAGTTTCAGTTTCAAGTTCAACAACTAGAAGTTTTCGATGGAATATTATTGAAGACTACTCAAATAATAGGTACCTAGCTGCGAAAAGACGCCTAAGTACTAGGAAGAAGTAGATAACATAATTATACTTACTTGCAAACGTTTTACTTTCCAAGGGCGTTTTGTTCTCCTGTAATTACTTCCGTCCATGTGTATTCATTCGAACTCCTGTCCTTCCTTGGTGGATCATTGCTCAACAAATCAACTATTCAAACTCGGAACAACACGGAGAGAGATCATAAACGGGATGGTAGTCCAGGTAGGTAGGCACTTCACAAAAACGCCTTCGCGAAATCAAAACCTGGATTTGATAACAGCTTTCCGTTATCCGACACGGGAGGGGGAGGTTACAGACACAACAAAAACGAGTTAAAACGAGAAAAACGTCCAGAGGACCGAGCGATGCTAGCGCTTTTGCGGATAACAAGTGCGAATAATTAACTCGCCTCAGCAATCACGAAAGTCAGCAACATCTCTTGGTTGGCGCTGATCTGAGCTTCGAGTCCCGCGCCCCCTTAACTCAATAACGATAGAAATGGTCGTTAGTAGGTACCTTCAGGAATCAAACTCCTCATATTTACGTGTAACATCCACTTAGTAGACTTTTCAGGTGTGAAATAATAGGTAGGTATATACATTTCTTAATGTATAAACATGTCTCTCTTTTCAGAGGGTTTTATTTATGAGAAGAGAAAATGTTCGTTTGGTACTGATCTTCTTGTGAGTTTGAGTTTGCCATACACGCCAGGCTCAATACTGTAACTCACAGTAAAATGTAAAAACATTGCGGGTTTGCATACCCTAGTCGCGAAGGCAGCGCGGCTGGACTGCTCACGAGACCACTCGGGTCGCAGCCACGGCGGCTGTCATGTAGCTGCCGAGAATGGCCCATGTAGCCGCCGAGACGAGCCGCCGGCCGCGGCCGCTCCAGGGAAGTCGGTTTCATCTAAAAACACCGAAGCGCGGCTGGATTGCTCACTAGACCAGTCAGGTCGCAGCAGCAGCGGCTGTCATGTAGCCGCCCAGAATGGCCCATGTAGCCGCCGATACTAGCCGCCGGCCGCGGCCGCGCCAGGGAAATCAGTTTCATCTAAAAACCCTGAAGCGCGGCTGGACTGCTCACTAGAACAGTCGGGTCGCAGCCGCGGCAGCTGTCATGTAGCCGCCCAGAATGGCCCATGTAGCCGCCGATACTAGCCGCCGGCCGCGGCCGCGCCAGGGAAATCAGTTTCATCTAAAAGCCCTGAAGCGCGGCTGGACTGCTCACAAGACCAGTCGGGTCGCAGCCGCGGCGGCTGTCATGTAGCTGCCCAGAATGGCTCATGTGGCCGCTGAGACGAGCCGCGCCAGGGAAATCAGTTTCATCTAAAAGTCCTGAAGCGCGGCTGGACTGCTCACTAGACCAGTCAGGGCGCAGCTGCGGCAGCTGTCATGTAGCTGCCCAGAATGGCCTATGTAGCCGCCAAGACGAGCCGCCGGTCGCGGCCGCGCCAGGGAAATTGGTTTCATCTAAAAGCCCTGAAGCGTGGCTGGACTGCTCACTAGACCAGTCAGGGCGCAGCTGCGGCAGCTGTCATGTAGCTGCCCAGAATGGCCTATGTAGCCGCCAAGACGAGCCGCCGGTCGCGGCCGCGCCAGGGAAATTGGTTTCATCTAAAAGCCCTGAAGCGCGGCTGGACTGCTCACTAGACCAGTCGGGTCGCAGCCGTGGCGGCTGTCATGTAGCCGCCCAGAATGGCCCATGTAGCCGCCGAGACGAGCCGCCGGCCGCGGCCATGCCAGGGAAATCAGTTTCATCTAAAAGCCCTGAAGCGCGGCTGGACTGCTCACTAGACCAGTCGGGTCGCAGCCGCGGCGGCTGTCATGTAGCCGCCCAGAATGGCCCATGTAGCCGCCGACCGCGGCCGCGCCAGGGAAATCGGTTTCATCTAAAAACCCTGAAGCAGTGGGGAGCGTCTGGTAGTGAGCCGCGGCCGCCCGCCGCAGACGCTCCAGAGAAATCGCACCTTCACAGGAGTATTTTATCAGGGCACTATCGAACTGTTATTACAAATCTTGGACCTGGAGGAATTGAAGGATATTAGGCAGGCACTATACACTCTCTACTCTTTAGTGTTCTCGTACTTCTCTTTTCAAAGTAATAAAATCGCCTTTTACATTTCTCAGGAAGCCATCATCAAAATTCTCAAGATGCGCAAGAGGATAAGCAACGCCCAGCTCCAGTCCGAACTCATCGACATCCTCAAAAATATGTTTCTACCCAGCAAAAAGATGATCAAAGAGCAGATCGAGTGGCTCATCGAACACAAATACATGCGGCGGGATGAAGACGACATCAACACCTTCATCTACATGGCGTGAAGACGGCTGCGTCCGCCATCAACGCTCGGCTGTGTACATAAATCTCAAACTTTTCCGGACACTTTGAGTGAGCGAGAAACATTGAGTTTGTCTTAACATTGTATTTATTTTTATTTTCTTGTAATATTTGAAGAAAAAAAATCGGAGGTAAGTCATTATTTATTTAAACGGTACCTAAATAGGTAGGTACGCCATACTCGGAAAATGAAATGGAAAATAGGTTACTTATTCCAAACATCGGGTTTCAGTGCTAAACGGGCAGTTATCGATTGTAAATTTATTTTTTCTCAAAGTTCTTGTGCAAAAATGGAGTTTAGTCGGCAGTTAACGTGTCTTTGTTAGTTTTTAATATTCTTTTTTAAATACCGAGAATGAGATGTGATTAGACGAGGTAAAATACAGGGTGTGGCAACTTAACAACATCAACAACTGCAACTTAACAACAGAGTTGTTAAAATAGGAATTCCAATTCCCATTACCCATTCCAATTACTTTCGGAACAAAGTAATTGCCATTCCCATTACCCATTCCTGTAATGGGAATGGAATTTTCAATTACTTTTTCCAATTCCTTGTAATGGTAATGGTTTTTTTCAATTCCCCATTACTCCTAGTTGGAAAAGTAATGGGTCCTTCCAATTACCCATTACAGGAAGAGTAATGGGTAATGGGAAAACCAATTCCCCATTACCACCATTCAATCAGTAAGTTGACCATCCTCCAATTCATATGGGACCATCCTCCATTTCGTTGGGGACCATCCTCCAATTCATAGGGGACCACCCTCTAATTCATAGGGGACCACCCTCCAATTCATAGGGGGCCATCCCACCATCCATTTCGTTGGGGACCATCCTCCAATTCATAGGGAACCACCCTCCAATTCATAGGGGACCATCCATTACGTTGGGGACCATCCTCCAATTAATAGGGGACCGTTCCCAAATTCCTTGGGGATGGTGGGATGGTCCCTTATGAATTGGGAGGGTAGTCCCCAAGGAATTTGGGAATAGTCCCCAATGAATTGCAGGATGGTCCCCAACGATTAGGATGGTGGGATGGTCCCCTATGAATTGGAGGATAGTCCCCAACGAAATGGATGGTGGGATGGTCCCCTATGAATTGGAGGATGGTCCCTAACGAAATGGAGGATGGTCCCATATGAATTGGAGGATGGTCAACTTACTGATTGAATGGTGGTAATGAGGAATTGGTTTTCCCATTACCCATTACTCTTCCTGTAATGGGTAATTGGAAGGACCCATTACTTTTCCAACTAGGAGTAATGGGGAATTGAAAAAACCATTACCATTACAAGGAATTGGAAAAAGTAATTGAAAATTCCATTCCCATTACAGGAATGGGTAATGGGAATGGCAATTACTTTGGATTAAGGTGTCTCTTAATCACCCAGTTATTGGTTTTATGTGTACATAATCATAATCACTTCACTCATTTCATTGCTTATAAGAAAAGTAATTTTGAAAAGTAATCATTACTTTACAACTCTGCTTAACAACAACAACTTCCAACTACCCTGCAACTCAACTTCCTTTTTTCAAAACTGAATAAACCGCATTGTATCAATCTAAAAGAGTGTAATTTGGTTTTTACAATGTAGGTAGAAACTCTACCTACTCTACTAAAGTTTGTTTTACGTAATTTTGAAGTTGAAATCGCTTAGGTGACGTCCCCCATTCTCAATCCATTGAATATCGTCACTTAACACGTTCAGTGCGGATGACCCAACAGTTGAGTCAAGGGGGACATTCGCCAGTCACGGGTGACTCAAGCCTTGATTCAAGGGATGATAAAGTTTAGCGAGTTGTTTATATTTTCAGTATGGGCCCTATCCAGCTCCGTGATGGTGTTTCCTCTTCAACATAACCCTGTGATTCACAGGATAGGGCCAGAAAGTCATTCTCGGTCTATGTTCAACGTTCACAGGTATAGACCGCTGATCTGCAGTCTCTCAAAACAAGACTCAGTTCTTCGTCTGTGAGGGATTGTAGATCGTACCTGAATCTGCGGATCAGGGTGAGGGGAGCCCAAAAGCACTGAAGCCTGGTGGCTTATTGTGCTTCTCCGCAGATTCTATTGTCTAGTCAAACAGTCCCAGCCCTTTAGTAAGGGCCAGTAGTGGTTTGGCTAGGTTAGTGCAGGGGAATGCCTCCATGGGTGTGGGTGACCCAAAGAGTTGGAACCTGCGGGTTCATAGGGCTTGGCAATCAAAAATTATGTGGGAGGCCTTTTCTTCAGCCTCACCACATAGCCTGCATAGGGTTGTATCTTGCGTCACCCCAATGCGGTTAAGGTGGAATCGGAGTGGGGTGAAGCCTGTTACCAGACCAACCACTAGCCTGATTTCCCTGCGGCTTAGCCGCAGCAGCTCCTCAGAGGCGCTGGGGTTAGGTTTGGCCACCATGCGCTTACTTAGAGCATGTCCTCCCAGGTTTGACCATCTTCTTGTGGTTTGGTTTGTGACCCACCGATTTATGGTCGCCCTGAAGGAGGATTTGGGAATGCCGACGGCCGGCTCTGGACCAATGAACGGAGTCAGTGAGCCTTTTCTGGCCAGCGCATCAGCATTCTCGTTTCCCATTACCCCACTATGCCCCGCCACCCACTCCAGGGAAACCCTGTTGCGTTGTGACAGGGAGCAGAGGTTATGGTAACAATCCCACACTAACTTAGAGTTAATGGTGGAAGCTGCCAAGGCCTTGATTGCAGCCTGGCTGTCCGAGAGAATGCGGATGTGCACACCATAAACTGTGAGGGACCAACAACCTCATTTCTGGATCCGCACTGAACGTGTTAAGGGGCATCATGACATATCTCATTTTTACCAACTTTTCAGGAGACAAAGAAACCCGTTTCTCTGTAAACAAGACTCATCTCCTCTCTCTTTGCTATGATGGCAAAACTGGCAATTGTGGCGCACTGAGCGGTTTTTTCGCAAAACTGATCACTCCTGGCGATTCGGCGTGAAATTTTGAATCGAAATTGATGTATAACTCAAAAAGGACAAAAATTGAGATATGCCACGATGCCCCTTAAGCGACGATATACCGATTTCTGGCGTTTGCCATGACTTTCAAGCATAGCAGGTGTTATTTTGGAAAATCCTTCCTGATTTCGTTTTTTACATCATAAAGGATCCTTGGAAGGTTCACGTAAACACGAGATTTCAAAAGACCCATGGAAGAAATCACTAGGGGACAAATTGAGAGATCCAGCCACTCAAATCGTCCCTGATTGAGACGAGGCGTTGTGGGAAGTGTTCCCTCAAACCAGCCATCTTGTTGTTATTGGGTGCTGCAGGATTTTGTTTCTCGGATATTTGGCTCCAACAAGCTGGTGCGACAGCATACATCTCAAGACCATCGATGGCTGTTTTAACCCTAACTGTACCATGGTATCACCAGTGTCACCGAAAATATCTCTGAAACTCCACAGATATCACCTACATGTTATCAGAGTAACCACTATTAAATATATAAATTGAAATTTTAAATTTAATGGGCAGCAGAATTTTTGTGGGCTATTGGAAGTCTCAAAATAGAGTTATGACAAAAAATTCCAAGGAAATCGGTGAAATAAATTGTTAAATTTTTGTCATAACATCATTTTCTAATTTTTAATACCTGCCGAAAAAAATTTTAAAAAAAATTCAGCTTTGTCCATAAATTTTTAAATTGCAAAATATATAATATATATTTTGCAATTTAAAAATTTATGGACAATATATATATATAATATATATTTTGCAATTTAAAAATTTATGGACAATGCTGAATTTTTTTTTAAATTTTTTCGGCAGGTATTAAAAATTAGAAAATGATGTTATATATATATTATATAATATATATTTTGCAATTTAAAAATTTATGAACAAAGCTGAATTTTTTTTTTAATTTTTTCGGCAGGTATTAAAAATTAGAAAATGATGTTATGACAAAAATTTAACAATTTATTTCACCGATTTCATATGTTATATGGTTAACATGGTGACACCTTGGGACAGCTGCTGAATTCCCAAGATGTTTTAGGTGACAGTAGTGACGCCATGGTCCAGGGAAAACTTCCCAGAACGCCTCGTCTCAATCAGGGACGATTTGCAGTGGCTGGATAGGAGAGTCTAGCCCCCAGAAAGTGTTGTCGGGTTTCAGCGCTACCTACCGCCACTTTGGCGAACTACCATCCTTATCAGTTTGATGTGAGCGTGGTCAAGTGGCATTTCTTAAAAGTGGGCTTACCTCGGTTTTACCGCTAATTCCTAAAAGTTTGGAGGCTCTACTTCTCAGTCTTTTTAAACTGCGAGGAAAATGAACTTGTTATTGCATTTTTGTGTTTTGGAGTGACAAATCAAGCAGAATGCATTATTGTTATAGTGGAGATAACTGCAAGTTTATAATCTTAGGATAACTGCAAGTTAGAGGAGCGACGGTAATGCAGTCGCGAGTGTGATCACCTGATAAGATATCAGAAATGGTAGTTCGTTGAAGTGGCGGTAGGTGGCGCTGAAACCCAACAACACTTTCTGGGGGCTAGACTCTCCTTGGCTGGATCGGATCTCCGAATTAGTCCTCTAGTGATTTCTTCAATGGGGTCTTTTGAAATTCAGTGAACCGTCCCAGGGTCCTTCAAGATTTAACACGTTCAGACCGGCTGCTTCCACCCTGGATCCACGCGAAACCTTCGCCTGGTACGGCTCCTTCCACGATGGATCCATGAACTCATGATTCGGTGGATCCATGAACATTTTTCGAAACGCTCTGGATAGTTTATTTTTCCCCCAACAGGGCTCTTTTTGGTCTCAATTGCTTCGGAATGAACCCACCTTATCGTCCCAACCTTTCGGTTTCGGATATCAGTGCATGTTATCACGCAAAAATGCCGGCTTCTCATCAGTGCGACTGTTTTGCTGTGAAGTTCCAAAATTTTCCTAGGTCCTGGGGACAATCTGGGTTTTGAGCCCCGGTCTGAAGGTGTTAAAGAACAACATCAGGAAGGAATTTCCAACATAACGCTTGCTATCCTTGAAAGAGTCATGACAAACGCCAGGAATCAGTGTTCAATGAATTGAGAATGGGGGACGTCACCTAAGTGATTTTATCTTCAAAACTTAATTAATCTACCTACATTGTAAAAACCAAATTACAAACTTTCAGATTCATACAATGCGTTTTATTCAGTTTTGAAAAAAGGAAGTTGAGTTGCCGCACCCTGCACAAAGATTTCTCTCATCCTAACCAATAGGCGTTATTTTGTTCAAATCTGCAAATCAGGTAATTTTATTATTTTCAAGGAACAAACATTTCCCAGCTTTTCGATTCTTTTCTTCAAAGTAGAGAAGGATTAGTCGTAGGGAATCAAATACCAAAAGAGTAATTCTTGTTATAGAATAAAGGTTATTTTCTTGTTGTTGCTCTGCCTGTCTTGTATTTCTTGAAAGGATCAGTTTCGATATTCTGCTGCTCTTTAAACTATTTTGCGTCAAAACTTTTCATGAAACTTTAATAGATGATATTGGAGTTGGTGGTCATTATAGAGTTTTCGCCATGTCAGGCGCGACGACTTGAGATTGTGACGACTAGAGACAGATGGGGCCAGCAGACGCAGATGCTAACTTTTTTGGTGGCTTTCGAGTCGTCACAAAATAAGGTGCGGACTCTGGAAGTGACGCTAAATAGCTACCAACCTGCGAAGTCACTCGAAAATGGCCGGTAGCGTACAGTTGATGCACACTCCAGGGGGTCTCAAAATAAGTTTTTCAGAATGAAATTTGGAATGTTCCGTGATTCGCCTTATTGAACAAATCTATTACTACTTGGATACCTATTTACATCCTTTTCTGACCCAACATTGTGATAAAAAAAAACCTACCTACTAATGATTTTGATCGTATTCACCTAGTTACCTATGTAGTGAACACCACAGCCTAGGTTTTCCAAAGTTCGTACTGCATTTTTCTGGGTCTCAAATACCAACTACTTAACTACAGATTTTGCAGGATCTACCTATCTACTGGTTCCTTGTTTGTCTAACAACACGTCCGTAGCATAATTATCTCTAGATAACTGCTGTAAGAGGACTTTTCCAACTTGACATTCAACTTACGATGATCACAGCAAATGGAACTATCAGTTGAAATCTTAAATGGTACCTACTTACGTGAACTGACTCACATTGCCTGTTTATTGTAGACTAGCTGAAAAGCCCACCAAAAGTAGGCAAAAACGATCCCTCCGACTCTCCTCCACCCACTCCCTCCGACTCCTCCAGCCCCCAACTCCGACTCCTCCCACCCCAACTCTGACTCCTCCCGCCCCCAACTCCGACTCCTCCCGCCCCAACTCCGACTCCTCCCGTGTCCAACTCCTCCCATCTCCGATTCCGCCTACTCTCCCCACTCCCACGACCCCTCCGTGCATACGTAGGATTGGCGTTTTATGTATATAGATCTGTAGTTAGGTGTGTTGGTAGATGAATAAATAATATGCAACATTAAATGAAAAACAAGGGTGCATTTATTCAGAAGTTTCATTGACATTCAAACAATGTAAAATTCGCACAGAGTCAACAATAGTGTACGATGGATTCACTTGATCTTGATCGAAGATAACAGAATTCTGGTGACGAGTACTTAATTTGTTTTGAGAGATGAAAAACTTGATAATTCCGGGGAAGAAGAAAACTGTTCTACAAATGAAAGCTAAAATCGAGAACCAAAACAAGGGAGTCGAAAGTAGAACACAACACAAAATCCTGCTACATCCAATGTAAATTGAAATTGGTTATAAAAGTGTGAGTTTATCAAGGGTACAGTCGTCAAGAAAGCTGTCGTCCTCGACGCCGCCAAAAGCCGGTATTTGGCGGAGTCCAAGACGACTGAGCCATCACGCATGCGCAGTCACCATTTTCAGACGGTTGCATGGATATTACACGCAGACAGTCGTCACAAAAGACGTGGCGAAAACTCTCTAATGTCACAAATCAATCCAAGATGAGGTTTCTCAGGTTTCCATAGTACTCAATGGTTCTTTGGACTCTTCATACCAGTCTGACTATGAATACGTATTTTGGAGGATAATAAACTAGAATAACAGGATCATGTCCAGAGATCACTTCAACTTATCGCTTTTTGCCCAAACTATAATTCGATGGGATATCTCATCTTTACATTTTCTTATAATTGAGAGCGAGAATTCTTGTATATCATCGTCAAATTGGATTGCTGCAGCAACGTTTGTATCACAACCAATTGTATCACTGTTACGTATCAAATAGTACGCAAGATATGTTAACGTTTATGTATCAAAGACACGCAACGTATCAGATCAGCCAGTTAGTGGGGTTTTCCTCGTTACATCAAAGGAATTGTGCACAATGTGGTTGAGTGTTGTGAGGATGTGATGGGAATCAACCAGTTGCGGTAGCCATCTTGTCCGCGTTTGCTATAATCGATTATAATATCGCCCAAATAAGACATTTAACCTTGGGAATTCCACAGCTGTCTCAAGGTGTAGGGATGGCAACGATATATCGATACATGAAATATATCGATATCGTTCCGTATGTTCACACACCACCTATCTACCATTTTGGCGAAAATGAGGTTTTCTAATTTATGTATGTAACTTTCCGCGCCGAGCACACTGGTTAGCTCAAAATTGCTCTATCTAGATCAGGTGAGTCAGAAAACACTAATTTGAACACACCTCGTATCCACATTCGGTTTTTCCTAACCACCTATCAACAGTGATGAATGGTTTCCACAGCACCTTTCAACATGACCCAGCTGTTTGCCACTCCACCTATTAACAGTAGGAGCTTAGGTAGGTGGTTATAACATCGTTGATAGGTGGTTTGTCCACAACAACAAGAGGTTGATAGGTGCTTTTCGATAAACATTATAAGTAAGTTTTGCATACCAAAAAAAAAAGTATAGGGGTTAAAAATAAAAAGGGGAGGTATAAATAAAAATTTAAAAAAAAATAATAAAAAAGCAAAAAGTTTTCGTATTATTAGAATTATTTGTTTCATCCAATCCAAAATCGAATTGTTACTGGGTCAGAAAACTCAAGAGAAATCCCAACAATACAGCTCATAAATTATATTTTTCCGAAATAAGTAAAAAAACATTCATACAAACAAAGAATACGACCTTATTTAAATTCTTATAAGGCACTTAATCAGACTTGAAGGAATGTACGAATCAGACAAAGTAGGCTGGTTCCAAACTTAGTAAAGTAGCTAGGTCTAACCAACCATCTACCTATACTCTTGCCTTTATTTAAAGAGCTCTGGACCGTGGGTTCCAAAACCCCTTCCCTGCCAAGAGGTGGCAACGTTGCAAGGTGCTCACCTTGGGGTCTCAACTCACAACCCTTCGCGGTCAAAACCCATCATCCCTCTTCCTTCTTCCTCTTCTATCAACATACAATTTAATGATTTATCGTTCGGTGAACATTTTTTGTAATTTAAATTCGTAACGTACTAATTATTCTGATGAAAATGAGTCCAAATTTCCTGTAATTCGGCGAAGAGGGCGTAATTCGTTTGGGTGGATTGGCCGGGAGAGGGCTGCTGAGTTTTAATCGTACCTGCCTCGAGTTTATACTCGATATGTTCAATTTTTCTCGCTGATCACGATTTTGGTGATGGGATGATCGAAATAATTTGTGAATCAAGTGTGCATTTGCAGAAGAGGGTAAACTGTTGGGGGGGTTCACAGGCGGAGGGGTTGCGCAGGTATACCTCGACCTTCTGCTGGGGCTCGGATTCTTGCAGCGATGCCAAACCTTCGGGGCCTTCAAAAATCCCAGAGCTCTTTAAATAAAGGCAAGAGTATAGTAACTTCCGACACCATTGAAAAAAGGAACTAGGCAATTCTTGTAACTAGAAATTTTTCTTTATCATCATGGTTTATTTTCATTTGTTTTCACTAGAAAGATAAATAATTTTAAAAATCATTAAGCAACTCCATTAAAATCTAATCATCTCCTGAGGTACATTTTTTTCGAATATCACAAAGGTATTAAGATTAAAGCAGGTAGGTACCAAAACTTTATTATGAACTAAGTAGGTACATGAGCTAAAAAAAAAATTCAAATCGGATGTCCTGTTTGCGGAAATCACAAAGATACTAAGACTTAGAACAGGAACTCAAACTTTCTAAAATAAGCGTGTAAAATTATTTCTTTACAAGATTTCGCTTATTACGAGAACTTTTTGCTTTTTTATTTATTCGTTTTAAATTTTCGTTTATACCTCCCCTTATTATTTTTAACTCCTATACTTTTTTTTTGGTATGCAAAACTTACTTATAATGTTTATAGAAAAGCACCTATCAACGTTGTTATAACCACCTATTAACGATGTTGTTGTGGACAAACCACCTATAAACGATGTTATAACCACCTATCAACGGATCGCATCAAGGCAACTGCGCCTATCAACGCTATTATGCTTGTTACTACGTTTTCAACTAAAATTTATGTTTAGAGGCGTGTCAAAACTAGTTGCATTGAATGAATAGAAGCAAAAAGTTGATAAAGTTGGAAAATGAGCCCGCAAATCAGTTTTTTGATTCTCTTGAAAAGTTGGGAAAATGTAGATAGGTGGTGTGTGAACATAGGTGACGATATATTACGTTTAATATATCGATATATTTATATCGATATAGGGAACCGATATTATTATCCCAACTCGAAAAGTTTTGAGAAAAACCGCAAAAGAAGTTTTCACCAGTGCACAACTCCTAAAATAATGGCTTATTATACGACTCTTTAATTTTTTCAGTAAATGTTCTAGCTATAATCATCAAGAAGGTCAATAATAGGGTGACTCGCCCAGTGAATGAACACCCCCCAAGGAAGGAACAGTACGAGGTTATTTGGGAATAATAAGGCTTGTGATGCCCCCTGGTGATAACGGTGTTTTTCATTAGTTCCATCAACGTATCATAGATAGCAGGGTGAGGCAGTAGATAAAAAGAAGTCCGCCATCTTCTTCAGTTTTGATGTTATCAAGGTATCTCCAAGAACGTCTCTGGGGGTAACAACTGGAGTTGGCCATTACGTGGGGATTAGTGTTTAGAGGTAAGTAAAATGCTAAATTAGTCAATGTCATGCTTTAATATTGTAGCTGATATGTTTTTCTAGAGAGAACTAATTGGGAAGAAGGGAATTTTTTTGATTATGATATGTTTTGTTGGGTGTTCATACTGTGGGAGCTAAAATATGACCTCCAACCAGTAAATTAAGGACTGTTCAATCACTGGCTGGAGGGTTATTTCACGGTTTTTAAATCGAATGGAGGCTTCCCAAGTGAAGAAACAACTAAACTGCTTATTTTTTGCCTCAACTTGTTTAAATAACTATCCTATCCAGTGAATGAACAGGTGAATATGTCTGGGAATGGAGTGTTCATTCACTGAAATTTCAGGGTTCATTCACTAGGAAATAGTGTTCATTCATGGGGTGAAATACATCAACTCCTTTATTGTGGAAAATTAGCTATAAAAATCAACTTTTCTCGTCTTCTTCCATGCTATACTTGCAAATTCAAGTAGTGTAGTACTGCAACTTTAACCCATTTCCGCCCACTGATGCCTTTTCGCATCAATTTTTTTTTAAATATTAAAAGTAGTGAAAAATTTTCGTAGAAGAATTTTTTCTCGTTCTGTACTCGTCAAAAAAATTTTTCGGCATTCGGGAGCTCGATGCGACTTTCGATTTTTTTGTTTTTTTTTTTTTTTTGTTTGAAAAGGAGGCCTTTTGGCCGAAAGCATGATTATGGTGGCCCAAATTCGATCCTGGGCGACTGAGCGAACATCGATTTGGAAGACTGAGGCCCCTTAAATCCCATTAAAATGTGAAATTCATAAAATTTGGAGTATTTTCGCTATCAATTGGTGAGCAAATTATGCCTTATTTCGGCCGCCATATTGTAAATGAGTTCATCCTCCTCCTCCTCTCACTTCTCTGTTATTTCCACCCTTGGCTTGAAATGGGTTAAGAACTTTACACATTAAAGTTCGTCACTAGTGTGCTAAAAGCTTAAGTGTTCATTCATTGGGCGAGTCACCCTAGTTGAATTTGAGTTTTCTGAAATTAAAAAAAAAAAATTGTGGAAGATGGATGCACCTTTGCGCTTCAAGGTATCGATGTATTCAAGCGCCACGTTAAGAGCTGAACCGCTCGAGAGAAGCGCTACTCTTGAACTTGAACAAAATAAAGCAAACCTGACGACTACAACCAATTTGAGCAGCGCTACTGTAAATGATGTAACTTCAAAGATTGAACCTATTCATATGATTGTTCACCTCAGATACTTTACCATGAAAAACTTTTGAAGATCTGTGATAAAACTGTAAGTACCTACTGTAAAAAAATTTACTTGAACGGTAAAATTTTCATTTTTTTGTCTATTAGTTTGTAGATTAAGTTGTAGAATTGAACACAATGTAATGAAATGATTTCCTTGCTACTTAGATATTTCAAGGGATCTCAATTACGGCGTCCTGCAAGTTTCATTCGCTGAGACGGAAATATTCAGCTTTCCGTTGTACCGGTGTTCTTCTAGTTCGTAGCCTACTATTAAAAAGCCTACTATTTTTATGTAAATTGTATCGGCTTACCCATAGCACTGCTGGTTTTATAAGTTTCCAAACTAATTGTTCTTTGATAAAGAGACAAATAAAATTAAGTCAGGATTTTCACGGTCAAGTCTTGTACATTGTGTACAAAAGAAGAGCGCCTTGTACGCTCCTTTTGAAACTACACTTTTGTTAATTAGTGTTTAAGTAGGAGGTGGTCGTGAAATTCAAATTTGGAAATATAAATGAAATAGTTGTAAACCAATTGAATATTTCATTAACCTGGAGTTCTATTATTTGATGAGCTACCCAATATTCTTTAGAGTAAGTTCAATTTTTCCAATGGGGAATTTGCCTCACAATTTTTTTTTCGAAAGAGGGTTTACTGATATGGAAGAAAACCATAGTGTGCTGATGGAAAAAGCATCCAAAAAATTTAGAGAATTTGAGGAAGATGGAAATTTTTAATGTAGCGGCAATATGTTCATGGGGGTGTCAGACGCTCACGCTGACAAAGTCTCATGTTTCTCCCTCGGAAACTGAATCGTTGCAATTCGACTCCGGAAAAGAAAAATCGACGGCTCCCAGGGAAAACAATTCGTAAGGCCCACGTTAAAAGTCTCCTCCACGGTAAAATTTACTGCGGCCTGATTAGCGGAAATCTATCCCTTTTGCTAATCAGCCGAAAAATCAACGCCCAGGGAAAGTTCTGCACCCAATCAGCGAGGAGAGGTGGAAGGACTGCAGGAAAAAATACCGAAAATATCTCTGGTCAACAATGAAATTGTTTCGGGCTTAAAAATACTCAATTCCTCTGTATTTTCACCTGCTGAGTTCAAAAATCAACATAAAAACCACATATTAGCTCTTATTTTTGAGATACAGAGGCACGTCATTTTATATAGTGTATATTTACACTAATATTGAGAAATTTTGTTTTCCGAAGTTGGCACACCTTCAACCGACAAAACAAAGAGTTTTAGAGCAGTGTTGCCAAGTTGGGGGTTTCCCCCCCAAATTTGGGGTTTTTTTTTTCTTGACGGGGGGATTTTGGGGGGAGAAATCTTTTGGGGTTTTTTTTGGGGGTTTTTACTGACGAGTCGGGGGGATTTGGGTAGAATAAAAATGAATCAGCAATTAAAATAGCAGCAGGTAATATATATATTCAATGGAGTGAAAAACTTCACCGAATTTACCAATGTCTATCGTGGGCTCAATGGGACTATAATTTTGGAGTTTTGGAGGACAAACTTTTTTCGATCTTTGATCTTTCGCAAGCACACACTTTGATAAATTCTTGAAGTTTATTCGTCCGTTCACGCTCGTTACTATTAGCAAACTTGAAGTTTTGAAGAAATTGAGAAGGTTTGGAGATGGGGGTCGAATGCGACCTCACTGTTTGACATTTTGATTTTTTGTACAAAAAAGTACCCTACCTGAAGAAACTAGTTTATATTTAAAAATGTTTTTAATGTTTTTTTCAAAACCTTTATGACCTGAATAGTCCAGTCAAATTAGCCAAAAAAAGGGGGGGGGGTTTGCATTAATTCCGGACAAAGCGAAACTTTTATGGGTGACTTGTGGGTGCCTATGGAACATGTTTTTAGTATATTCTACTAGATTCTCCTTGTGCTAACTTTTTGGTGCCCGAAAAACCGCGATTTTTCGGCACTTGTTTCAGTTTTTTGCCTATAACTCGTACACGATGCATCCTACGGAAAATTTTACTCTTTCCTTTATTAAACAGGATGAATTTCTGCGTCGAATGACCACCTGAAACGTTAACATCGGTTCAGCCGTTTGGCCGAAATCGATCGTTGAAGTTTGGCGATTTTTCCCAAATTGGTTGAAAAATGGGTTACGCTCAAGTTTCAAGGCCTGTACATCAAAAACGGCGTATCCAACCAAAAAATGTCACATAATCAAAGTTGTAGAGAATCAAATTTTGTGTAAGAAAAGCATCCCCTCTTCCTCCCCCCCCCCCCTCCCACCCGCCTCTACCAAATGATAGAATAACAAAACAACTTCTGAGTAAACGAAATTATGAGTATTGAAAACGGTGTTGCAATCAAAAAATGTCATATAATCAAAGTGAAACGTCTGTTGTTCGACCTAAGGCACTGAAGTACTTATAATAATAGAAAAGGCAAAGAAAAAACATCTCCTAGATTCTCCTTTGCTCACTTTTTGGTGCCCGAAAAACCACGATTTTTCGGCACTTGTTCCAGTTTTTCGCCTATAACTCGTACACGATGCATCCTACGGAAAATTTTACTCAATCCTTTATTAAACAGGATGAATTTCTGCGTCGAATGACCACCTGAAACGTTAAGATCGGTTCAGCCGTTTGGCCGAAATCGATCGTTGAATTTTGCCGCTTTTTCCCAAATTGGTTGAAAAATGGGTTACGCTCAAGTTTCAAGGCCTGTACATCAAAAACGGCGTATCCAACCAAAAAATGTCACATAATCAAAGTTGTAGAGAATCAAATTTTGTGTAAGAAAAGCATCCCCTCTCCCCCCCCCCCCTCCCACCCGCCTCTACCAAATGATAGAATAACAAAACAACTTCTGAGTAAACGAAATTATGAGTATTGAAAACGGTGTTGCAATCAAAAAATGGTCATATAATCAAAGTGAAACGTCTGTGTTCGACCTAAGGCACTGAAGTACTTATAATAATAGAAAAGGCAAAAGAAAAAACATCTCCTAGATTCTCCTTTTGCTCACTTTTGGTGCCCGAAAAACCACGATTTTTCGGCACTTGTTCCAGTTTTTCGCCTATAACTCGTACACGATGCATCCTACGGAAAATTTTACTCAATCCTTTATTAAACAGGATGAATTTCTGCGTCGACTGACCACCTTCATTTTTTAGATCGGTTCAGCCGTTTGGCCGAAATCGATCGTTGAAGTTT
>CM019178.2:54380006-54412592 GCA_009739505.2 Apolygus lucorum | reverse complement strand
ATAACACTAAAATAGGCTCAGAATAGTATCAATTCAAACAATATATCGCCAAGATAGCCTCAAATAGTGTCAATATCCAATGTGAGTTTGGAAGGAATTTAACCCGTTTTTCCGAATTTACAAGAAGTGGGAGGCATGCAAAATATTAATCGTGATGGCGACATCAGTCACGTGCGAACGGCTTTTTTCGAATGACAAATAGTATCAACTGTATTGTAACCAGGGGCGTGGCGCCCATTAGGCCACTTTGGGTCTAGCCCCGGCAAAATTTCCCTCTCTAATTTCACCTCAAAGTTGAAAAAACTCGCTTCGGAAAAGTGTTCTCCCCAAGTAAAAAAAACCCTAGGAGAAAGATTTTTTCCTCAAACTCACTGATCCATGAAAGCATGGATCTTTTACAAGTGTAAAGTAATTTTACACTGACATGAATGTAATTATTAAGACAAATATCCATTGTGGAAGTAGATAGAAGAACTAGGATGGAAGTTGGTCACCAGAGGCTGTACCCAAAACCAGCACCATGGACCTAGAGAGAAGGAGGATGGAATCGATAGTATGGAAATCATATATATGGAATCGATATCTGGGAAAATAACATGTTGCTAAGGAAACTCTGGGGCAAGAACATTTCTGCCCCAGAGTTGTTATGGTTACATGGTTTGTTATTAGGTTTGTTCCAGCAGGGCCAACCGCGGTCGACCGCGGTTAGCCCAAAAACCACAGCCTTATAGATCGCGGTTGTGTGACAATCACCGTGGTTCAACCACTGCTGGAACACTCAACAGCTAGTTGGTCGAAAATCGCGTTACTTCTGAGTATGTGTGACTTCAGGTTTCCATACCTGCTTATCGTCGGATAGGATGCTTAATGAATAAAATACCTTTTCTCATTGCTGTAATCATTAAAAATTCCTAAAAACTGTTTCTTTGATGAGGATGGAAAATAATATTGTACAGATCCAAAGCAAGCAAAGTCGGAGAGTTAGGTACACCTTTCTACTAAATAAAAACATTTCTAGCTGATTGATGTTTTTATTGAATTGAAAGGTTTGACTTCATCCTCACTACCATATCTACGAATAATGCGTTGGTATTTTATGTACGAAAAACGAAGGTTTTCTTCGAAAAATCCACTTTCTAGCACTCAGAATTATTCGGAAGTATCACCATTGGATTCAGCGTGAAAAATTACATAGGAAATGATACTAAACTCGTCAAGTCATCTTGAGATCGAGAGTGACCATACACCGCGATTTTTTGTAAAACACGTTTTCTTGCATTCAAACTTGATTTACTCTTCCAATTTGAATTTAAAACTAACTTTTAGAACTTGATATAGGTACCGTTGGAAAGCTGACAATTCTAGCATATTTTTTCTGAAGAGCGCCCATCGAAATGGACAGGTGTTCAAAGTGAAAACTTCAATTTAAAAAGAATCATTTCAAAAAAAATTGAAGTTTGCTTTTTGACTTGATTTTTTAGAAATGGTTTAATTCCAAAATATTTTGGTTTTACATTAAGCAACTTGGAAATTAAACGCTCTTCCCAACGATATCCTTAAATTTGAATTTATTTGGTAAATAACAGGAATTATGGCAATTTTAATGACGTAAAGTCGAAAACGCGAAAAAAAACTTCGAAGTGAAAAAAAGGCATATTGAGTGAGTTAAGAAAAAATTTCCGGTAGACATTTTTTGTAGCAAATTACTAGTACAATCGATCCTTGAAGTTTGGTCCATCCAAATGGTAGACACCCTGTATAGGTATGATGTTATAGAAAAGTCACAATTTTAATGCAAATTTATCTTCACGAGGGCGTAAAGAGATTTCAAGGTTTCCTTTGTGAGAGCGAGAAATTTGAGGACATTGGGTTGAAGCTTCACACGTTTCTGAAAAACGTTCTTCCAACAGGAGGGTGAAAAAATCCACATCTACTGTCTACTGTTCCCTATCTCTGATGACTATAAACTCTCAACCAAAACACCTAGGGAGGTCATTCCACTGCGGAGCTCGTTTTGAAATGAGAAGGTTAAGGTAGAGGTTTCTTTAGTGTGAGGTTTCCAATCTTGACCGCTCGCGACCGCACTCCTCAAAGCGGTCGGGTTGCTGGAACAGTGGTTCAACCGCGAAGTTGGGCAGATTGTCGTGCTGGAACAGTGGTTAGTCGTAATGCGCATGCGCCGGTCGACTGCGGTCGACCACGGTCGCCTTGCTGGAACAAACCTATTAGTTTTTTTCCCCGTCCGCGCATGCGCAGTAGTGTAAAAATGCAGGCCTCGTCCGTTTACCCCCTCCCTTTTCGGCCCCAGCCGGGGAGGACGCAATCGATTTTCATGACGAGTCACAAATCGATTATTTCAAGACAAGATTAAAGTGGATGGATGGATGCTTTGTTGAAACATCCATGGAAGTTCCGTGTAAGGCATGGACTTATGGATAATAAGTCCATGGTGTAAGGCATAGAGTGGAGGATTCCCTTGGAGGAAAACGATTTAATTCCTTTTATCAGTTGTCTTATCTCGCTTGGCAAGTCGCATAACATTTTAATTACATTAAAATCACAACAACCTTATTTACCTAAACTGGGGGTTCTCACGAATATGAATAGAAAATCTATCAATGAATTATTATTCTCCATTGATTTTAATATATTCATTTCCGTTAATGTGATTTGAATTCGCTTCATGATCTATATTAGCTGTTTTTTGGGAGAACCTAGGTAGGTACCTACGTTTCCACGGTTCATCCTAGATTTGCTATGGGACGTCAAACAGATAAGTTAACTTCTACCTATCTTATACCTTCTCATAATGTAGGCCTAGCTACACCACCGCACATTATGAATTGCTAAGAGTTTGGAAAGATTGATATCCTTCCATTACTTATCAGGAGACTTCTTGTTCAATGAAAAAGTTGTTGGTAATGCTAGACTATCACCGTAGGAAATCACACAACTCGTTTTTAGCGCATATCTCTATACATTTTTGACTAAATTTGATCCCCGAATATTTTAATCACTGGAAAGAAGTTGAGGTGTGATTGTTCCCCCTCTGTCGCAAAAGTAGGTAGGTATGTGTGATCCTATGGTCAAGTTTTTGTATTTTCTGATTTGGTGCCCCACCACTTTCGAATGTCACCCAACGCCCCTGATTGTAACTGATTTATTACTTTATCCTTTCGATTTCTACTGGAAGAAAAACATCATTTCATTGAACAGAGATTTCTTGCAGATAAGAATGGGAATTGAAATAAAATAGAATGATTATTCATTTTTATTAAATTTTAAATTATTGGCTTTTATAACATTTTTAATTGCCATTGACTTTTATTAAATTTTAAATTATTGTTTTTTAGAAAATATATTGACTTTTCTTAATTAATAGGATTTTTTTTGAGATTGGAAAATCATCGGTGGGTTAATTTGAAATATCGGTGGTATCGATACTTCGAGCCGATATTATCGAAGTATCGATATTTTATAATATCGGTATCGAAAAGATATCGGGTATCGATACTTCATAAGAAGTATCGTATCGAAAGGAGTATCGATACTTTGTAGTATCGTGCCGTCCCTAGTTGTGGGGGGGGGGGGGGGAGAACGATAAATGTTAATTTTTTTAATTTTGAGAATTTCAATATTATGACCTACTCATAAAATAACGTTACGTCAAGATTGTTGGTACCACTGACTCATCCCCGCCAAGTGACAGATTTCACCGGCGTCCATCTTACCTGTTCTCTCTGTCGTCTCTTTGATTAAAGTCGTTCAAGTGAAGTCAAACCGGTGTTCTTTGTTTAAAACCCTTTTAGAGATTTGAGTGTAGATGGTCTCCTATGAAAATCAATCCCCTCCGGATAAATAATAGCCTCAGCGTCCCTGCGAAACCTTTCCAACAGCCGTAATTTTTACACTTTCCATGCGAATTCTATGACATTTTCAGGGATTAAATTAATGTCTTCGCCACGTGTTAATCAAATTTAGAGGGTCGTGTTGGGTGAGTGGAGACTGAATTTTGAGATTATCTACTGTGTGTCAGATCCGAAACCGAATTTTGTTCACGAGGTCTATTTCCGTTTAGTGCTGACATTATTCAAAACACTACTCTTACTACTGTCACTGTTCTCAATGCCTCTGGAATCATTAATTTCGTATGTAAAGTACCAATTTGTAAGGAATTAAACGTCATCAGGAAGAAACAAAACATTGAAATGACCGCGGTGGAAAGTACTTAAGGGAGAATTCTTTGAACGTTGACGCTGGTCCCTTTTCCATCTCAGGGTTTTTCCTTCCATCATTTTCTCAACACTGATATTTTTTCCGAGTTACTATTCACGCAATGATTAGTACTGGAACAAGCTACTAGATGGCATGAATATCTCATTTCGTCAAAAAATTGACATTGATCGGTCTTCTCCGCGACCCTTCATTTTAAATCGTTGAAAAAACAACACCTTTTAAGAGTTTTGTAGTTTTAAAAATTATTATCCCTATTTTTCATCCCTTGTTTCAACTTACAGTTTTCCGTCGAAAATTTGCGACTATCTCGAACACTAACACGCACGCATCATATCAACCCATTCAACCCCGATGACATCATATGATCCAACAGCTTATGATGCCATGGCTCACAGGTTACCTCTATCTCTTCAAAAATGTTGGCTGAGGCCTGGGAAGGTTGTATAACTTTGGCCTGGCAGTTTTCCCGTTAGCACCCTTTGCTCGACCTAGATAACACGATGGATTGTGGAAATCAGCTATTTTGCGCCTTTACCAGCCTCCTGTTGCATGGCCCCTCCAGTTCTCCCATTCCTCGCATTTCGGACGTTTATTTCGAGTCATCATTCATCCCGAGAAAGGTTTTATTGTTTTTTCGATCGTGAGTTCATGAAAGTCGAGGAAGGTAAACAGAAAAACAAAAGATTCCAGCAACAAATCGGGAACTTCCGTCTCGTCATATCAACCCCAACCCAGCACATCCTACAGTGATACACATGATACACATCCCTGTGGCCCGATGACATCATATGATGACATTTCGAAAAAATGCATAAAAACTGCTTTTTTCGTTTACTATAGCAATGAAGCACTCTTTCGAGAAGAAAATACGCCCCTTATATCGAATGTTGTGGAAGGAGCAGCATGGGCCATGGGGTGGGAGCGCGTATCAGGCTCGGGGTTGAATGGGTTAACCCGGCACTTTTAATTAATTTATCGTTGTTGTTCTTCATAGATTTATTTTGATATTGGTACTGATCCAACTAATTATTGTTATCTCGTTGAAACTGACTGTTAACGGGAGCTTCTAATCGTCCCGCGTATCATTGTTATCATTGTTTACTTGTTAAAGCAGAGGCCTACTTAATCACCTGCCTACTGTCGTAATTTAATGTAGGTAGCACCGCAATTTTCAAAGTTCAGTGCAAACAGAGCATCATATTTTGCATGTACTAAATTGGGCATAATTATTTGAGGTTTTGGCCACCAATATCCACAGCTTAACAGTACGCCACATCGCTGATCTGATCAACCAGGCCTACGGTGACGTCACACCTTTTTCCTGCAATCGGAGCCATACTTCCTGGAAATTCACTCGCTCACCGGCTCTCGACCTACCGCAATATATGTAGTGCACTGTAATTGTAATAAATCTACATTACTCGAATAAAACACAATACACTATGATTCGTATCAAATTATAACTCCGAACTCATTTTATTACCCTCGATACATAATTTCTGTTATAGATGGGTTGTTCTGTATCAATCTGATACTTTGTCCCAGTGACTGGAAAGTAGCAGGTACTCTCAAATGTGACAAGCCGAAAGTATCAGAGACTGCGGTCACATCGTGTAGGTGTTACCGTTTGCTCTGTTCCCTCGTACCTTTCATTTTCGGTCCAGTCCCAGGTATTTTCCTGGTGGTTCTTCAGTTTCCTCTTCCTGTCACAACCACTTTTCAAGTCACAATCACATCGGGCAGTCACATCTTCGGCCAATGCGCCTGCACCCTCGCACCGTCCTCGCGTTCGCGTCCTGCTCAAATTCCCCCCTTCCGCTGCCATCCTTCTTCTCCTTCCTTTCTTTCGCGGGACTCCCTCCACCCTCACCTTCCCCCTTTGCGCTGTGCAACCGCCAGCGCTTCTTTTGATTTTCTCCCCTTCCTGTTCCTTCAAAATAATCTTCCAAAATTGCACTCATTGTCTTTTCCATTCATTTTAAATCGTTCAATATACCTACCTACTCATTTGCCATTTTAATTTTGTTTCCTTTTAAATTATCTGCATTGTTTTAAGCATTAGGTTTCTCCCTTCAAACAAACATACAAAAAAAAGTTTCAGAAATTTTTCCCGCAGAAATAGGTATTTATTTTTAGTATTTCAATTGAAATGCAAGGATTGAAGTTCGAAAGTTCGTTGACACTTCAAGAGTAAGTGTACACCCATTGCTCTGTTTCCAAGAATGTACCTTCCTATCGAGATGGAGTGCAAATGGAATTCAAAGAACTTTGGCTGCAGCAGCTCACCGGTGCGGATCAGACAGACGAGGAGGGGACCAGAGGCGGAGTCCCACCCACCAGATTGCTCCACGACCGTGACTTGGCTCATAGGCACATTTGTGACAAGTATCAGGTAAAAGTATCAGGTACCAAAAAGTAACAGGAACAAGTTGCTCCTGTGACTCGAAAAACCTGTCACAACCCATCTCTAATTTCTGTCATTCTTGTTTACATGTTGCTATGCTCTGGTTGATGCTTTATAGTTACTAGAGTGTCAGCTCATTACAATATACCCCTAACTTTGTCCAAAATCATCGCCGCTCAAATCTCAAGTTCGTGGCCATTTTAGACTTCAAAGTGAAGTTCGCCGCGCTGTTAACGGGTACCCGAAAGTCGCGAGTGCCGAGAAAACATAATAAGCTAAATTTCCCCTTGTGATCTGCTGGGGACCTCGACCGCCTCGCCAGCTGCAGCTGAACACCATATCCAAGGAACCCAGGTACCTACCATCATAATTTTGCTTCTTTTATGCCCAATTTAAAATTGTATAATCATAAAATCTATAATCCACAGTCCACTCCTCTTTAAGTGCCGGGATAAGAAGTCCTCCCCACACTTACCACTGAGCCCAGTGTTTGGCATTCCAACATCCCTCATCAACATCCAACATAACCAAAAGCTTCGGGGCACAACTAGACCCCAAATCACTGGGCTGAAAGCTGAATGTGGGAGCCCGAGAAGCATTCTGATTGGTGGAGCTCCAGGACGTAGTCATAGCGGAAAGCAACAGATAGCGTTCATGATCACTTGTTCCCAACCTCATCACAACAAGTCACCTTGTTTATCACATATTTTTCTCCTTGGTGCGTTAGTGGCTGCATCTAAGTAATTAATTTTATAACACTCAGTTATATTCGCGATATGTATGAAAAAATCGTGCTATTTTCAATAATACACTGCGTTTCAAACGTTTCTTTGGGTGGCAGTTGTCAATTGAATATTTGAACTACTGGCGATAGGGACAACAACAATGCATGAGGAACTCTGAAAATACCTTTTGCCTTGATTGGTTTTTCCAAGTAATTTTTGCAAATCTGAATGATGAAACGAAAAGTTATCAATTTCTGGTCATTCGAAAGGATTTGAAAAGAAGCGGTATGAAGAGTGTGGCCTCCCCCTCCCCACCACTTCCGTAGTAGTTCCTCAATCATAGCTGAAAGTAGATGGAGCAACTGAGGCAGCCTCAAAAATGCTTGCACACCATTTTAACGTTGGCTTTCTTCTCTGTTAACTTGTCTCCATTACTCTGTGCCCCAAATGGAGCCTCGTATACCAAATTTCATCAAAATCGATCCATGGTAACAAAGGAGGAAAATGTTCTATTCGATTTTTGGATTTTACGTAAATTTTGAGGGGGGGGGGGTGTTAAAAAAATTGTCTTCCTCGATTCGAAAAGTTCATATTTGAAAATAATGAACCAAAAGTGAAGGAGAGAGAGTACCGAGAAATAGGTACTGAGAAATCATACCTGTTTCGTAGGCAGCTCTAGACGAAAGACGGTCGTGTCGTTGACCACTTGCTTGTAGGCCTTGTCGCGAGCTGTGAGGAACCGAGGATCGTCATTGAAAGCATCTTTAACTAGAGCGCTAAACTGGTTGAACAGGCTGAGTAGGCGTTCAACGTACTTCTCCGAATCCTAAGAACATTGAACCAAAACAAATAATTAGTTAGTGATGAAAATATGGGTTTAATGATAACATTAAAAAGATTAGTATAATTGACAACTAGCTAAAAAAAATAATATTTCATGAGTGACTGTGGGACGATGGGCGGGAATTGTTTGCTTGCTCATATTTAAATGCTATTTAAGAGCTGCTACGCAGCATCAACAACTCAGTTGGATAAAAAGGCGTTTTTATACCAGAGATGGGCGAATTCTTATTCATAAATACGATTATGAATACAAATCAAATCTGCGATTTTATCATTATGAATACGAATACAGGTATGAATATGAATATGAATACAATCGTATTCACACTTTGAATACGATTTTCCCCCCTATTCGTATTTTGAATATGATTTTTCTATGATTTCCCCAAAAATCGAATTTTTTTTACGATTTTCCCTGAAAATCATACTTTTTTTCCAGGTCGCTACGACCAACCATATTGAAACTACGACGAAATGTCTGCTGAAAATCGTATTTTTTTTTACAATTTGCACTGAAAATCATAAAAAATTATGATTTTTACCGCAATTTTGGTCGTATTCATTCCCTAAAATTGCCAAAATAATTAATAAAAATTCGAAACGCTCACCAATTTTTATAGGGTTTTTTCACGCAGAATCGAATGAGACCAATACCAGGTCGCTAAGACCAACTGAATAGAAAGCGCGACGAAATTTCCGCAGAAAATCGTTTTTTTTAAACGATTAGCACTGGAAATTATGATTTTTACCGGACATTTCGTCGTACTTTCTATTCAGTTGGTCGTAGCGACCTGGTATTGGCCTCATTCGATTCTGCGTGAAAAATCCTATAAGAATTTGTGAGCGTTTCGAATTGTGATTGATTATTTTGACAATGTCAGGTTAGAAATATCCAGAGAAATGTCTAGAGTTCGGGAGGAAAATCATAAAAAAAGTATGATTTTCAGGGAAAATCGTTAAAAAAAATTCGATTTTTGGGGAAATCATAGAAAAAATTATAAAATCGTATTCAAAATACGAATACGGGGGAAAATCGTATTCAAAGTGTGAATACGATTGTATTCGTATTCATATTCATACCTGTATTCGTATTCATAAACATAAAATCGCAGATATTTGTATTCATAATCGTATTTATGAATAAGAATTCGCCCATGTCCGTTTTATACATTTTAGACAATTCCAATAGAAGAAGGGAATTGGCTTAGATAGTGAGAAATGTACGTTAGAAGGAATCAGCACTTAACATGCAATAGTATTCTAACGAAAATATTAACTATTAAGGAATGTACTACTGTTGTATCATCACAAATTAACTTCCATCGACCGCGGCTCGATCTCCAATCTTTCCGACTAAACTACATTTGCATTCTTGAGTCGGAATGCTACCACTAAGCTAAGAAAGAGAATAGCTAGGTAGCTGATCACAACATCTCTTCCCCGTTAGGGAATCTTAGGTACTCTGTTACGTAGTCAGGAAGGTGAGAGGCAGCTTTGGCCAGCGTTTTACAACCCAGTGAGAACTCTCTATTTTCAACTGGCTTGGGAGTTTTGTTATTATTCCTTCTTGAACGGGGCGGGGGATCTGTTGATCTCAACGTTTGTCCGAATAGGCAATAGAGAGTTACAGCGGGCCAAGATACGTACAAAAATGCGAGACTCACGTCGAAAACGCGAACCTCGCGCATGACGTGAGGCTCACAGAAGACGGTTGACTCGGCCCTCTCGCGTTTTCGTTGTAGAGTCGCGTTTTCGACGTGAGATAACCTACTATAGGTCTGTTCGGTTAACGATTCCAAATGGTTCGGGACGGTTCCAACCACCTTTGGGGCGTTCGGTTAGGCCCAGAACTGGTTCGGAACTGTCAGTCCGCTGTTCGGCTAGGCATCCGGAACCGTCCAGAATCAGTTCTACCAGTTCTGAGATTTTCTCGGGACCAACAGTTCCGCACATGCGCACTAGATATTACGCTTATCAGATAGTCTTATCGTTTCGCTTATCATCAATTTTTTGTTTATTTTATCGTAGTCTCCTGCAGTCTGTCATCTGGGGGTTTCTGGTAATCCTAATCCTACTCCGTTTGACGATTCTCATGAAGTTTCGGAATCGGATGATGAATTAAAATGTTTTTTCTTCTTCGTGACCATCCAAAAAATAAGAACTTTTTTAAGAACACTGAGCCTCTTCTAAATGAACATGATCATCGAACACTTCATAGTGAGCAGCAACAAGGGCAGATTCCCCAATGGTATAGCTGCCTAAGTCCGTTTATGAAATTCCTTTTTTTATGAAAATGTTTATGTTTATGAAAATCCTTCCCTAATAAACCGTTGTGAAATAATTTGCGTTTGTTATTGGAACGAGACGAAGGCCTAGGAGGCTGAGCATCGTGTTTTGGTATTTGATATTTGGCGCTGTGGGCATCGGAACAAGGCATCATAAAACCAAAGTTTCGGGAGTTGTACCATCTCAAATTCAGTAGGTAGGTACCTAGAGGCATGATTTTTTATAAGTATAATCTTGAAGAGACAGTGACGTTCATAATGCCGACCTTGGAGATATGTCTATTGTGGATTTTTTAAAATCGTATTTTCATATTTTTATCCTAATAAACCGTTGTGAAATAATTTGCTTTTGTTATTCCTTCTACTTGAAGTACATAGCGCGCAAATTTGTGGTCCATAGACGGGCAATTTGTTAATCAATATGCTTAAACGTTTTCACCTTTGTTGTGAAAATTTCGAAATTCTTGGAAATTACGTTCTAACAGAAGCCATTTTTGATTAGGTGTGTCCACTGTGTCCATTTATTTGGATAGTGGTTCAAGGAAGTTCACATCATCTCTCTCTTCTGCAAAATATTGACCGTGAAATGGGGTGATTAGTACCTATGTGACATGGGGCAAAATTTGATTTGTTGACAACAAAAGTGGAGCATTGAATTACAAGCTTTTTCGAGTGTCTCAATACATTTCATGCATGAAGTAACTCATCGTGAGTCGAACTATGTTTCAAAACATTCGTAACGGTTTTACCTATGGCAAATTTTAAACTTCAAAAAATACAACATACCTACTTTAAACTTCATTAAACATACCGTAGAGGCGGGTGACTTGGAACACTTTTCAACTTTCAGAAGCTGTAGTTTGAGTCGTATTGCAGATAAAAATTTGATCATGGTCTTAAAAGGTTGAAGGCTATTCAGAGAACATAACCATACAAACAAACAAATTTTTTTTCACGTCCAAGTAATTTATTTTTTTTGATTTGTGCCTGTTCCAAGTCATCTGCAGAGTCGGGTGACTTGGAACACCGCACGAATTTCGTTGTTTTTCAAGTAGTAAGAGCTCATTATGACTTGGAACAGTATCTGGAGTTTTAAAAAAGATCAATTTAGGGTTTCAAAATTAAAAAATGTTTTGTTTGAACTCGAAAAAGTAAAAAAACTCTTTATTTTTAATATTAACAGGAAATTGGCAGGTTTTTGTTCGTTTTTTGAACGATAATCACATTGTTTCTTATTTCAATCACATTGTTTCTTAATCATTAAGACTAGATTATAGGAAACAGTGTCTTAAAAAATTCCATCTATAAAATGGAGTCAATCTCTCCAATTTGAGGAATTAAAATTGTCTAAGTAAATTGAGCAACATGACCGAATCTTAATAAATTCTGGAAAAATGTAGGAACGAATAAGGAATGTTTAAGACCCAAACTTGGGCTATCAAATAAAAATCAGTCTCTTCGAATTGAGGAAAAATGAAAACAAACATCAAAGGAATCCTGTGTTTCCCCATGGTGAAATCTATAGAACAGAAACGAAAAAATACGATAGATAGGTAGGTACTAATCAGTGATCAACTCCATCACGATCGTATTGCCACAATAACACACCTAACATGAGTTGAAATGCGGAGAAAATGCACTGGAAAGCCGAGAGTGATAAGGGAGATGATCAGAAACAAAAACTGTAGGTGTTTCAAGTCACCCCCAAAAAATCTACATTCACAAAACAATTTTTTATAAATCGTCCATCCCCGGTAGTGTTGATATGACACGGGGAATGTTGAATCAAGGGGTTAGAGAAAAAACAGTGAAAAACTCAAGTCGTCAACTCCACGCATTTCGAAGGCACAACCCTTAGCGTTTTGAAAAAAAAAACGTCACTTTTCTCATATAAACTTCAACAATATTTTAATAATGGAAAAATACTCAGGAGACGAAATCTTTCACTTGGAAAAGGCAGCCACAATCACCAGAACACAAAATAAAATGATAACAAATCGAAACTTATCACTGCAGTGTTGCCAAAAAACAAATACGAAAATCCCCGGAAGTGTTCCAAGTCACCCGCCCGTTCCAAGACACCCGCCTCTACGGTACCTACCTACTTAGGAAACTGAAAATCAAAATTAGTTCTTAAAAACATTTTCGACAGCTAATGGAGTCGTTGTCCAACTTTTACCCTCCTTTTTAAACTCCTAAAATGTTCAATAAATTAATGATTTTCTCTCTCTTAACAAAGTACTTTAAAAACATTGACTTCCCTAATACAACTAGAGTTTGTTGAAGAAGAGTTGAAAATGCAGAATAGAGAATACAATATTTATTCTCTATATTGGAAAAACGAGAGAATGCTGAACTGCGAAAACGGATTATTAATAAATAATGGAAGGAGACAACAACAGGAGATGACAAATGGAAGGAGGTTACAATGCAGGCTATCGATTCCGAACGAGTTCCAAAGGCGTTCGGTTAACAACGATTCCTAACTGATTCTATCCCTTCCACTTTCAGAATCGCGTTCCGTCCGGAACTGGTTCGGAATCGTTAGCCGAACAAACCTAAAGTCAACTGCTTGTTTTGTGGCTGAGCTAATGGCCGCCGTCAATCAGCTGATCAGTCTGTTTCTTTCGTTTTGAAGAGTTTCGACGAATCTTTTGCGAGTTCTTTGCGAGTTCTTTATATACGGGGTCGCGGTAAAGTGAATTGAAGATTGAAGAATTGATCCCTTATACATTTCGCTCAAAGTGAATATTGCTCCCTTATACAGTTTGGTCTGTTGCGGCGTCTGAAGTGTGGATGGCGGATGTTCGATCTCGATGACAATAGTTGGACGATCGATCTCTCGTCTCTCGATCTCTTCCCCATTGAAGGCAAGTTTCCTCTACCTTTTTGAACGACTTCGTATTTATTTTAGTTCGAAAAGGTAATATTGGAATATAATACGGAAAGATTGATTAGTCCGAGGTCGATCATAAACTACCAATTTCGTTGAATTCGGTTGTCTGTCATCTACTCCTCAGACAAGGGGATGGACTGAAATGCACGATTAGGTGCTCACATTCATTTTGCATTTATTTATTTATACTTTTACGATTATTTTGGGTAATAAACAAGCGTACTTCATTGATTTCCTTATATTTTCCTTCCTCTTTTCCTTTATCGGTTCAACGAAAACAAAAACCGCGGATTGAGTTGACCTTACCTATGGAGTGTTGAAAAATCAAAAGCAACGTCAATCACAGGATGGACGTGAAACTCACGTCAGAAAGTTAGCATCCACTCGATGCTCGCCCTAGCAGCTTCTCACGTCTAAACGGTTCAAAATGTTGCTGTAACTCTCTAATGTCTTCTATAAGCTGGGAGTCTTTATTTTTGTACAATTTATGGTTCGGTACCAAAAGCCATTTCATTCATTTTTTCATTTTACCATAAAATTTTATATTCTATAATATTATGGTGGCGTCCCCACCGTCTCTTTTTATGTTGACGTTTGGTGGGTTCACTGAATAAAACATCCTTCAAGTCCTGAAGAAGGTAATAAATTTACCGAAAGCTCAGCGAAAAAGGTGTTGAATTTCCACTTGACAGTTGGCAGTGTCTTGGGGGAGTTGTTTTGATGAAACAACAATAATTACTGTCCTCGGAGAATCTGACTGCGCCACTTTGTTGTACCATCAAAATTAACTTCTCTCGACCGGGAATTTTTCCAACTAAAGTATAATTGCATTCCTCAGTCGGAGCTCTTATTACTGAGTCAAGACAGTGAATGAACAGAAATGCGAAGAGGTAGCAGATCACAATTTTTCCATCGCAACATCCAACACAAGTAAATCATGGTGTTTGAGCAATGCTAGATCAATGAATGAAAGGAACCAGAGGACCTTTTGATCAGTCGGTCGCCGTTCGTTCCTCGTTCCGGGTTAGTATTTCCCTCAATTGAAGGGTCTCAAACTTTAAAATGTGCACCTAAATTTGAAATATTCAAGGATTTTGAAATTCATTAGTGCATCGGTGTAGGGAATTGAAAAACTAAAAGATTGCCGCTGGAAGCATCAAAATCGAACAATAATTGCCAGAGAAAAATGGGACAACCCGTTATCTTAGTTTGGATTTTCCCATATTTCTCTGGCAATTATTGTTCGATTTTGAAGTAGAAAACTGATATCTATAGGTGCCCATCCGATCCCCAAAAATACCAATAAAATCTGGAAAAACTGGTTTACGTCGTGAAAGCGAAAACAAATCTGCTCTGCTATCTTGACTTGGGCGCCAAACTACCCAATCAGCATTATGTATAACTAAAAACACACTGCAGTATATAATTAGTAGATATTATAGTTTTTGTTCAGTACTTGAGTGATGATGTCTGCCGATGCAACCATGTCAGCGAGTCCAGCGCTGACGATGTGTTCTTCCAAGTCGTTTAGCATAGGGGCGATCCCGTCAACAACTCGATCCATTAATTTGAACATGAGTTGTAACTCTGAAAAACCAGAAAGGAAGATTTGATGTAGTTTTGAAGATAACAATATTATGAAAAACCATGTTCGTAATGAGAATTTTGCATACAACCACACATAGCTCATGCTTGTGCATGAAATGTTCTTACATTTCTTTCTCTAGCGATTGAGATGTAAGTGATCACTAGAGAAATAGATGTAAGAAACATTTGTTCAACTGTTCAAATGGTTGTTTACTCTTGATATGTAAGAATAAATGTCCCCTTTAAAAACCTTATTCGTTATTCTCCTCATCTACCTGGCACTCGAAAAGGGATCTTGCCAAAGATTTAAGGCCCGCCGCAAATTGAACCCACACACGCACAGCCCACGTCCGACCCACGCGTGGGTAGGAATTTGAAACACAGTTTTGCATTAGGTACCGCATATTGAACCCAGCCCACGGCTATCCCACTCAGTTGCTCTCCACGCGTGGGTCCGTTTGTGCCGCACAGTTTTCGTGGGTCGTGGGTGCGTTGTTTCCTATCCTATTTATCAATAAAATATTTACCCCCGCCACCCCCTCTAGAAACACCTACCGGGGAGGTAGAATTCGAATTTACGGCATTGTTCAGTATTTAACACGTTTTTCCCGAATTTTAAACTCGTTCCTGGAGCGAGAAATTTATTTATCAATAAAATATTTACCCCCACCACCCCCTCTAGAAAACACCTAAGGGGGTGGTAGAATTCGAATTTACGGCATTTTCAGTATTTAACACGTTTTTCCCGATTTTATACTCGTTCCTGAAGCGAGAAATTTATTTATCAATGCAATATTTACCCCCACCACCCCCTCTAGAAAATACTGCTAACTTTTCTTCGCTGCTGATTGGTTTTTGGGCGTTGCATTCACCTCCCGTGACGTCTCTTTTTATTAGTTCATGAATTTCGCCAAACTGTTCCCGGGTAAGCCGAAAACTCTCCTTAAAAACATTGTCAGGAACTTCCGAAAGCACTTCAAATTCACCACCAGTACTTCTCCTAGCTAAATAGGTATTTCTTTTACTTTTTTTCGTTTAATTGAAGAATACAAAGTAATGACTTCCTCAGTCTCTGGCTCTGAATCGAGATCCAGGAGGAGCTCAATCAGCGAGATGGGGAACATCTCGAAACGTGGTTGTGGCACACGACTGGGTTCAATATGCGGTACCCGACCCAGCCCATGGTCGTGGGTTGGGGATGGGGTCGGCGTGGGCTGTGCGTGTGCTGGGTTCAATTTGCGGCAGGCCTAACTGGTGTTCAACTCAACTTCGTTCAGTTGGCTATCATCTGAAGATCCTAATTCGTGAACTCCTGGCGTTGTGGACGGACAAAGCTGTCACTCTTCTGAGCGTAAAGAGTCAAATTGGCTTAGTAAATAGAGGGCTCCGAAGAGGTTCGGTTTGGCTTAGATACGTAGTGACGTATCCTCAATCCGGCGCAGTATTCTTAGCCAAACTAAGCCTTCTAGGAAATCTATAATGAGTGGTCAGAAGCGAGCCAATGGCACTCAAGGGCGGTAGTAAAATTGGAGCAGTCAGGACGAACCACATTCACCCGGTTGGGAGATGGAACTGCATGAGACCCCGAGAGTGACAGACTTCAACACGTCCCACCAATGCTCACGTCTCCAACACTGCTGCTCCCACCATGGACCATTGCACTGCCACGTCCGATGAGTCTCCAGAGTGGATGAAGGTGATTGCCAGGAAGTGACAAAGCAGGCAGCCCCCATGGCAGGCTTGAGGCCATAGCGGCAATTCAAGCCAGAGATGTTATGAACGGACAATATTGTCACTCTCAAAGGTTGGGAGTCTCAGAAAACGACGTCACCCAGCTGCTGCTGAGATGTGGAGAAAGGACGAGAAACAGATGCGGAACAGGGAAGAGAGGGCTCGGCCCTGTTTTGGGGCAATATGTAGGCTCGACATGGGGTAATTTTTGATACGTCAAATAACCAAGTATAATATTTTCCGATGCCTTTTGCGCGTTGGCTGCGGAGTCTAGGTTGGGAGGTCTTGGCCGGCCTGGGGGCGGCCCCCTTGGTAGTTTTTTCCCCGTGTGATGTTTGTACTGCAGACAAGACCGTTGCCCAGTATGGGTACATGGTCCGGGAGCCGCCATGGTGGGTGGGTCCGGGGCCGGCTGGGTGCCTCTTGGCTGGGCTCTGCTGCCTTGGGCATCTGGAGGATCTTATTTTTCGTTATTTTTTTACCTGTGTGCCCTGTCTAGTGTCCCATTGTTTTGTTTACCCCTATCACTCTGTTATGTTTTGTTTTATATTTATATTTTACACACTATCGTCGATACACTTTGTGTGGAATGGCAAATAAAAAACATTCATTCATGCCTACGTTCACTTTTATGTTAAATCTATCCTAGAGGCCCGAATAAACAGGAAATAACACTGGTGTCATTTCCGTGACCTGTTGTGACATCAAAGAAGACTTCGTCAGGCTATTGGCTGTCTTCAAGTCACAGAGGTCAAAAAACAAGGAAGACGACACAACGACAGTTAAATGAGAAAAACGAAAAAGGTTTTTAACCCTTAACGCGACGCCTGAATATGTGAATGCAATTTTGGCAACACTGAGGATGACTGAAGTAAGCTGACGCCTTCGTAAATTTGACGAGCCTAGTGAGCTAACTAATCCAACTGGTCCCATCCTTATGGAATAATTCCATTACCTTATTCCGTGCGACCTCAATCACATTCCAAATGCAATGGTAAAAGACTACCCCTCCCGATACCTTGTGAGCCTGACATTCTACTACAATAATGTAAGAGCAAACATACACAATTGTAACTTTAAATACAATTAAAGGGGTTGTTTTTTGTTTCAAAGTTTAGAAAAAGTGTATACCTTTTTAAAAAATTTTAATTTCTACTAACATTTTGTGTTTTTGACCTCTCTGAACAGTTTTTGTCGATCTGTCCAACAGCACAGCCTAGTTACATTTTCTCAATATTGAAAAGTATAATGGAGAGTCTGTCGCATTCATTGGTGTCGCCCGGGTAAGTAAGAAAGGTGGATTATGGGTTATTCGCACAATAGGAACACATATCAAGTGTAGTAAGACCCGCCAAAACCTAACGACACCTAGTGGCACTGCACAAAAAAAAAAAAGTCTGCCAAGTGGGTGTGGCACATAGCTTCCTCGTATCCATAACCCGATTGTTATAGATGTTATAGATGATCCGATGCATAGTAGTTAATCTCAAAACACCAATCTCTAAGTACCTTTCACTACCCTCATAGGGGACCATCTACACGCTAATCTGGACAATCCTAGAAAATTTCATCAAATTCGGATGAAAAATTAAGTGAGTAGATGTATGTGATTGGATCAAAAAAATTCTTAGCCTCGGCTGGGATTCGAGCCCGCGATCCCTGGAGCAGACTCTGTCCTCTGAGCTATTGAAGCCTTGTCATGTATAAGATTTGAGATTCTCACAGGAGACCATCCCTCTATGAATGAATCCCTCTATGAAAAACAATTCTCTATGATTTTCATAGGGGGCCATCTAAACACTACTCTGTAACATCCCTGAAAATTTCATTGAAATCGGATGGAAAATGTAGAAGTTATGGACGTTTTTTTTTAAATAAATAATCTCCCCTCAAAGACTAAAGGTCTTTCTGACGGAGGGGGCACGCCATAAAACAAAATAAATAAATAAATAAATAATATAATGGGGAGGACGCCCAGGACTCACCCGACGCCGGCTCTAGGGATGAGGGAAGATGAGGAAGGTGGGGGTGGGAGAGAGGGATGAAGGGAAGTGCCTCTATAAAACGACCACCAGTTCAGATACGAGCCGAGCAGGACACGTCTGGTGACACCACGGAGTACGCCCACCGAGATGACCAACTCGCGCAACTCTGTGGCACTTTTCCCGCACCACACTCCGCGCCACGACAAGGTCGCAGCCATCACCCTGATGTTGTTGGGTGCCACTCCTTTTAGCTCTGCTCTGCTCTGCTGCAGGAAATTTACGTTTGCGCATGCGCAGTTGCTACTATCAGTCCGAAGGTGGTGATTTTCATAGGGGACCATCTAAATACTAATCTGTAACATCCCTGAAAATTTTATTGAAATCGGATTGAAAATGTAGAAGTTATGGCCGTTACAAGGAATTCACGTTTGCGCATGCGCAGTCGCTTCTATCAGTCCGGGGATGATGATTTTCATAGGGGACCATCTAGAACCTAATCCACATAATCCCTGAAAATTTCATCGAAATCAAGTGGAAAATGTGGAAGTTATGGCCGTTAGAAGGAAATTCACGTTTGCGCATGCGCAGTAGCTACCATCAATCCGAAGGGGGTAATTTTCATAGGGGACCATCTAGATACTAATCTGTAACATCCCTGAAAATTTCATTGAAATCGAGTGGAAAATGTAGAAGTTATGGCCGTTACAAGAAATTCACGTTTGCGCATGCGCAGTCGCTTGTATCAGTCCGAGGATGATGATTTTCATAGAGGACCGTCTACACACCAACCCGCACAATCCCTGAAAATTTCATCGAAATCGGACGATAACTTCGTATAGTTATGCGCCTTACAAGGAATTGATGACAGACGGACAGACAGACACACACACAGACACGGAACCAAAATTGTTCAGGAAGGTCTAAAACGCAAAACGCGAGTGAAAATTTTGATTTCGGAGAACTTTTTTTTTCGTCCTTGAAAAGTGAAAACAAAGCTTCCGCTACCTTGGTAGACTCGGAAGCAAAAAAAAATAGGAACCTCCCTGTTTTCGAGTTTTAGTTTTTAGTTTATGTTATGACCTACCGCAGTCCTGTTGTGATTTATTTGAATTATATACAGTTTATTATCGATCGTGAAGTGTTACTCATTATAATCCAATACCACAATTTCAGTCGTAGGATGCTTCAAATTGAGTTATCAAGATTGTGGTCAATCTTTTGTCAGGCTGGCCGAATTGTAGTAAGACCCGCCAAAACCTAGTGACACCTAGCGCACCTAGTGGCACTCCACCCAACTAAATAGGAACCTCCCTGTTTTCGAGTTTTAGTTTTTAGTTGACCTACCGCAGTCCTGTTGTGATTTATTTGAATTATATACGGTTTATTATCGATCGTGAAGTGTTACTCGTTATAATCCAATACCACACAAGAAAGAATAACCAATTGAACTTAAAACAAATTAATGATCTTTCCATCTATACATAATGGGGTTGGAAGTGAACTAATCGAAGATACTACGGCATTCTCTAATGGTTCCCTCTCCTCGCCAATACCCATCAGCGCTGGATGCAAGCAGGGTTGCATTCTGTCACCCACGCTCTTCCTAGTTGTTCTCGATTTGCTTATGCGCAAAACACTAGGGAGACAAAAAAGAGGAATCCAGTGGGGTCTTCACGACCGTCTGGATTATCTCGAGTATGCTGATGACGTTTGCCTGTGTGCCTCACGCACAGACTTCATGATATGCAAGGGAAAATTGAAACGCTCAGTCATTACTCTTCTATTGCAGGCCTCACCATAAACGTCCGTAAGACCAAAGACATGAGAATAAACGTCGCACGAGATGACTTGTTGGAAGTGAACGGGCAGCCCATAGACAGAGTGGATTGTTTCCAGTATCTGGGAAGCAATGTCGACATCCATGGAGGTACTGATGAAGATGTTAAAAGCAGAATACGTAAAGCTAATGGATCATTTGTGCAACTGTACCCCTTATGGAGAAACAGGAGCATATCAGTTAGAACCAAGCGACTGTTCAATAGTAATGTAAAATCAGTGCTTCTCTATGGATGTGAGACGTGGAGGGTAACCAGGGCCCTGACGCAGAAGTTGCAATCCTTCACCAATCGCTGCTTGCGGCGGATACTTGGTGTGTGGTGGCCCGAAGTGATTTCCAACGAAACATTGTGGGCGCGAACCGACCAAAAGCCTATCTCCAAGGAGATAAAAAGACGGAAATGGAGTTGGATCGGCCACACTTTGAGGAAAGAGGAGGGTGCGGTGCAGCGTCAGGCGTTGGACTGGAATCCTCAGGGCTATAGGCGAAGAGGTAGACCCCGAGTAAGTTGGAGGCGTTCGGTCGAGGGGGAATTAAGGCGGGTCGGCAAAACGTGGCAAGAAGTAAAGGTTTTGGCACAGGACAGAAATGCCTGGCGTACATTTATAGAGGCCCTATGTTCCTAATTAGGAATGAGAGAAAAATTAATTAATTAAATTAATGGCATTCTCTCTAGTTCTAAACGTATCTCTAGTTGTTATTGAGTTTGATTGTATACACATGATGATTTTTGGGATTGAAATTCGAGAAGGGACTCACTTTCTGTTTCGTTGCTTTTGATCATTTCTGCGCATTCCGAAAGGATGGTGGTCCTGAACGACGACACAAGTACATTCACACAGCAATCTGTAAGCTATAAGAAGAAACACGATAAAAACGCAGCTAAAGTACGCTTCTTTTCTGGCAACACTATAATTTCCCTACATGAAAGATAGTAAACTAAGCGAGGCCAGATGTTTATCAGACATAACGAAAGAATGAAATTAATCCACAAACCCTCAGGAACCGAAATCACTCACCACTTGGACGGAACCGCTGCAGGGTTCCAAATACTTCTGAGCTCTCAGTTCCTCTTCGCGAAGTTTAGCGTCAGCGTATTTCATGTAATTCTGCACACCGTTGCTCTGCAGGTACTGTGGAGCTTTGACTCTGTAAAAACTCTCTGTGGCATCGATGTAGGCACGCTCAAAGTTTTCGCGGTATATCTGCAGTTTGTCTTCAGTATTGGAACATAAATTTACTGCAAAAAGTAAAAATAAACTGATCATGATTGTACTAGTGTATAAAGTATATTTATTAGTTATAATTAGAGCTCGGCAATATATGCGAAATAAAACCTCAAAATATGCACGTAGATGCCCAATATATGCATTTGTACATATGCGCGAGAAAATCCGAAAATATGCCTTCAAAATATGCGCAAGATAGTTGAACAATTGAATAATAAGTGGGAAACAAAGTCTTTTCAGTGCATAGTTACTTGTATTTATTCAATTTTTTTGTATGCACATTTTTATACAAAATTATTTTATACAATTTTTACAATAGTTTTACTCAGTTTTTAGACAAAACATTTAATTTTTAAAATATGTTAGCTTGTACTACCAAGTACTTTTCCAAATTTTCAGTTGTAAAAGATTTTCTCAAATCGTGCAATAATAGTTTCAAACGGGAGAATGACCGCTCCACATCTGCTGAGACAATTGGTAGATATTTGAAAGACGCCACTTCTTGAGGAGTGTATGACCAATTGCTGGTGTTGGGTGAGTCGCCTTCCAACACTTCCGCCAACACAACGACAGTTTTCCAGCCAGGATTTCGTTTGAGTACACACTCTAATTCTTCTCGAACGGTTTCACCTGTTTTTCCGGGCCATGATAACGCCTCCTCATTAGAGGAAATAGCTGACAAAACTGGAAAATATGGGTTTTGTCAAGAAATGCATATTATATGCACTTATACCAAAAACCGCGAATATATGCAAATATATGCACGATAAATTTAAATTTGGAGCGACAAAAAGGCTTGAATATGGCATATTTGGGCTCCTTACAGCTTGGGCATATCGCAAAAAAAATATGCAAATATGCAAAATGCCGAGCCCTAGTTATAATTATTAGATTTATTATCACAATTACTACCAATTTATAATAATTTCGTATATACATTTTTATCAATAAAAGCGCAAAACCAACAGCCAGGCAAAGTAGGACTCAAGTTCATTGACTTGGGGAAACTCCCAGAGAGAGGAAGTACGGAAACCTATATAAGCCCCTATATTAAGATACCTATATTACCCTCTAAGGTAACCATTCATTCCCTAGCTGCTCTAGGTGTTACCTGGCTAATGGTACTCACGCTAAAACTAAAAAGGCTCTTTTTATTCTCTCTGCCCTTGGGCTGTACGTCAGAGTATGTCAGATCCGTCGCGACGAAAAACTTTCAATCCCCTTCAATCCTGTACGTCAGATTCGTCTCGACGAAAAAGCACAATTTATTCAGATTTTCAATCCCTAAAACCGTAAAAAAAAACCGCAAAAAGACGAGCTTCGCCTGAAGGGGCAACATTATGAAGAGAGAATGGCAGGAATGGTATACCTTTCAATCCGTATACAAAGGGGCATACCATTTCCAAATGATGGATTTTGTTACAAAGAATAATCACATTCTCCAACTCAAACTCCCCAGAAAAGACGTCACCCAATTAATCCGACTACGCACAGGCCACCAACAAATCAGTAGGATTCTTAATCAAACTGGCGGACTCTGCGCAGATATATTAGAAGACATACAGCATAAAATAATGGACTGCCCCTTATATTCCCAGGTAAGACATCAGCACGATCACATCAATGAATTAGAAGACCTTCCTCACATACTCAAATCGTCGACAAGATGCGACCTCCAAAAATCATGTAAAACTCGGGCCTCGCCAGGGAGCAAGCCCCCTGGACCTCCCGGACGGTTACTGCTTAGAGCCTTAATTCATGAAACGTGGAACATACTTTAGCCGTTCCTTTAGCCATGCCTTTAGCGTTCGAAGCTTTCTCGAATGTTCGAGGTATAATTCTTCTTCTTCTTTCTGACACTACAGCCCATTGAGAGCTTTGGCCTGTTCACAAATCCCTCTCCAGACTGATCTTTCTGATGTTTTCCTCCGCCATAGCCTAACATTCAACTCGTTCAGGTCATCCTCCACGTCCTGCATCCACGTCTTTCTTGGCATTCCACACAATCGGCGTCCTCCAGGATTACCCTCCAGTACCTTTCGTAACGGGTCATTGGGATCGCTTCGGAAAACATGCCCGACCCAACGCAGCCTACCACTTTTTATGACCCCTACTATACCAGGTTTCCTGTAAAGGGCATGCAGCTCTTCATTGTGAGCTCTCGCTCTCTGGGCCAAATTCCCAGTGAAGCAGGGGCTGGGCACCTCTAGCCCCCTTCGGTCAGCCTCGTAGGTGACGTCAGAGCTCAGGTGGAAGAACAACAGAAGACGCCAAACGCCACCCCCGCGCGTCCCTCCCCCCTCGGCTGGGAGGGACCCAACGGTCTCTCCCCCACTCTATCAGCCGTCCCCACCAACACCATCAGGCGTGGCGGAGGGGGGAGGACCCACCTGAGCTCCCCGCCAACAAAGGCGACCTCAATCCCAGTCCACAAGCGTTCAAAGTTGGTTGACAGCGCGTCCGTCCCATCACCGACGAATATTCCTCCCGTAAGCCCCCCCCCCCCCCCCCTCACTGCCACGATCGCCACGACCCTCTGGCTACCGATCGTCACGGATCTTCACCGCCACACCACAATCGAGGATACCTCCGGGCCCAACACTGTGAGTGCAAAAACCATACATAAATATATTGGCCAATAATTTATGAAACTGTGCTAGAAATAAGAGTCAGACAGTATAAACATTTGAACATTGAAGTCATAATCGCCACACTGAACTTAGCAAACTATAGGATTAGAGTCAAACTGTATTTTTACTTACCTGAACTTTTGATTGATAACACTTGCATTAACACGGATAAATCTATTGGAATAACGATTGTGTATTGTTGAAAAGGATATTTTCGCATTTGTGATATTAAAACTAAAACTCTTGAAAGCCTTCAGCTATATCGCCACACTTGTGGGAAGTTCTTGCCTGTTCCTAATACTTAATAAAATCTACCTGCTAGTTGTACTCCTGTAGTTTTCCTCTGAGTATACCTGGTTTTCAGTAAAGGTACGAGGAGAGTGCAACGACACACCTCGATTGGTTATTAGGTCCCTTCAGGACAAAACGTCAGCCCATCAGGCAAGGACACACTTGTGTAGGTACCTATTGTTACTCCTTTTCGCCCTTCAGGCTTTCAATCCTGCAGTACGACGATCGCCACGAAGTCGCCGACGTCGCCACGCTAGTCGCCACAGGTAAATACATTTCGCTACCATCCTAAATTTTAAAGTGTTTCGATATCTTTGTTTTCAGCTAATCTAAATTTCAAATCAAACCCCCCGAACTCGAGTGCAAACGTTTGGTGCTCGTGTTCGTTGATTTTAATCAACCAGCACGACCCCCAAACGCCCTTCACCGCTTGTTGGCTCCCAATTAAATTCAGCTGCCATCAAGCGTGGGGCCGAAAGGCTTACATCATTATGTCTTATCCGCCACACTCCATTATCGCACACGGGACCATAGATCCTTCTCAATATATTTCTCTCCCATGCCTGTAGTAACTTTATATCCCGATTTGTGAGCACCCAGCATTCAGCTCCGTACGTCACGATGGGTCGCATGATAGTTTCATATATTTGAATTTTAAGATCACGGGATAGCATATATAGGGGATAGCGAGGGTATAATACAAGTTTGCAAATGAGCTTCCTAACTCGCTTTTCCGTGGAAGTAGACGATGACTCACTACTACTTTGTAAAGCAGTCTCAATCACAACAAAGGCATTCTTAAGGAATATAGGAGGTATTATCGAGAACAGAAGAAATCGAAAACTAAAGCGTCGAAGAACACATCACAACTAAAAGCCCGCGTTGATAACAAAATCTCGCCTAGGTTTCAAGATCCTTTGATTAGGTACATTCTTATTAACCAAGCCAACCATCAACATCTATAATCGACTAAATCGATGTTTTTTTTAATCAGTTAAATCAATTCTTTTAAATCAGAGAGGTATATCTCAGCTTCGTCCATAGTTACAGCTGTTTTGGCAGTATACAATTTACAATTTACGTATAAATTGAGGGCTTTTCAACGACTGGCGAACGATTTTCGTGGGATGAAAACTAACGGCGTTACATTCCCTAGAAACGGGTCGGTTGTAAGTGAAGATCATTACAAGATCCATTACAAGGTTTCGTCACGTTTTTGCCCAGCTAGGTCACGGCTAAAGCATGTTCCCATAGGTTACTCTACGTTACACGATCCTTAGTTCCGTATCAAAGTCTAAGCAACATTTCGTTCCTAGTTACCGTTCCCGAACAACGTAACACTTTTTGCCACTTAGGTCACGGCTAAAGCATGTTCCCATAGGTTACTCTACGTTACACGATCCTTAGTTCCGTATCAAAGTCGAAGCAAAATTTCGTTCCTAGTTACCGTTCCCGAACAACGTAACACTTTTTGCCAGTTAGGTCATGGCTAAAGCATGTTCCACGCTAATAAAATGGATGTTTGAATGCGCATTCTCTAGAATACCAATGATTGAGAACTTTGGACGAAGAGCTCAGACATAGTAGGTGTACCTACTTATAGTTCCACAAAAAGCAGCCATATTGGATGTACAACTGCATCTAAATAAATTACCATATGATTCTCGGACGCCGATGACTAGCTGAGAGTCAAAAGCTTCTCCATTTCTTTCTGCGTGGACTAATTTCATAGCTGAGTCTTGTAATCGTTGTTTGATGTCATTGAAAATACTCTGGTTCCAACTGTCAAGCATGAGCTGGAAACAAGGAATACAGTATAAGTTGGTATACAGTGAGATCTTGTTATGCCGCTTAACATGACAAATAGATAGATGAACAGATAGATGTAACAGATAGTAAAAACGCTGCAAATTATTACACAATGGTTTATTATTTTCCTATATAGATCACTCGTCTACAAAGCCACCAACCACCCAACATGAAGAAAAACATCGATCGCATTTCGGTCAGCTTTAATTTGAACGGAGATTAGGCCTCTTTTGCGATTCACACTCGTGTTTCTGATTTATCGTCCGTAAAACCCTTAAATTCTCGTAGGGAACGAACGGTTTGTCCTACAGAGCTCCAGGTGGTCTCAAAAATTCTAAAAATTCTATAGAATCTTAAATTGAAGGAAAAACAATACCTTTATTTCAAAATTTTTTGAGTTAGGGCGTTTTCAAAATTTTAAAATTAATTTTTGAACCCTTAGAAGTGACTTACATCAACCAAAATCTTCGGGGCACAACTAGACCCCAAATGGACGGCCAAATTTTTATTCGATTTTTGGATTCTACGTAGGCTTGAAACGTAAACCATCAAATTTTGAGGGGGTGTTTAATTTTTTTTTTTCATGGTCGATTCCAAAGGTTCATTATTGAAAATAATAAACCAAAATGTATGAAGGGAAACCGCATCCGCGGCAGAGGGCCGAGGAGAACCCCATCCCAGCTCGGGCCCACCCACCATGGTGGCAACTCAAATCCAAAAAGGCACCAGTCCCCCGGCCACGGTTTACACCATAAGACCAGAGTACCAGCACACAATCGGAACTGAAACAACCAAACAGGAGGCCACGCCCTAGCGAGACCAAGACTAGAAATGTTGAATGCACATTGTAGGGATGGGATATCGATATCCGATATTACCAAAATATCGATATTGGGCTGTCAATACTCGATATCGATACCATCAAAGCCGATATTATCGATATCCTTTAATCGATATTGATATGGGAAACGGTAGCCATACATAACCTGCTGCCATAACCTACACCCTATCAGCTCTACACAGCCCAAGTTGTTTTTCTTTTTAGTGCCACCCGTTTCTTTTTCTTGTGCAACCCCAACCCGTTTCTACCTATTGATTTTCTATGTTCTACCTTCCATTGTATGTTTGATTCATTATCGTTATCCTGACTTGAACTAATAAAAAATATTCTTATTCGAAAATTGTCGTATTTTTTAGGTTTGTTCCAACAGAGGAATGCATTTGGAAGGCAATCGAACCGCAGTTCACAGCCTTCTTAATCGCATTCCAAAACTGTCGAACTGTTCAACTTCCCTGTAGGAACGCTTTTTGCCGTCCCCTTATTTAACGTTACAGAAACTGGAGCTCACGTTACTTCCAGTTTCACGAGTCATTTCACCTCTCGCTAAAATTACTAGCCAAGTTTTGTTTACCTAAATGAAATTGGTGTGGTAAATTTGTAAAACGTTTTTACATTTGGTACAACTCTTACTAAATTTGCTTTCCTAAATTCAAATCAATGTTACCATTCGTTTACCTAGGTGATTTTTGTTGATTCCTTCCTACATTTACAATCCATTATTATTTGTTTTCATCTATGTATTCTGTTGTAAAATGCTTTTTTCATCTCCATTAAAGTTGTTTACTCAAACGCTCTTTTAATTTTTATACAATACCTCTCCTGCGTTTGGAAAAAAAACGCTGGAAATTTATACAACTATGGGCCATTAGGTACAGTTTGTAAGAAAACGTCGCGTACTATTTTGCAATTTTTATAGACTTTCCCTGAAAACGTGAAAAATTAAAGTTAATTGTTTTTTCGAAATGATAAAAACTTTGGGCATACCAATTTGAACTTTTGGCAAATCCCCTATGTTTCGGCAACTGCTGGAGTCCTTGTCCACCTGTTTAACTTCTACGATGTTCAATAGTGTTTTTTTCTATCAGGATTAATTAATAAATAGAACAGGATGATTTGAAATAACCAATGCTGTGTATGGACGACCATTGGCTAGAGGGTGGGGTAAACTCTCAAAAAATACACCAACAACTGCATAACTCACTAATAAAAATGATTTAAGAGTAATAATTGATTTTTGGGGTAGTTGTAATTGAGAAGTCCGTGTTGCATTAACGCATTAATTAAACATTTAATTTTAATTTATTAAACATAGAACATTTTTCCTACTTTATCCATACTTTCCCAGTCATAGGGCCGGTTTCACCACAGTGGATTAACTAGAGTTGATCCACGACAGAGATTTAAATCCCGGATTTCGAGAAAGGACTGTTTCACGAACGCGTTATCACGATTTAACTCGGCCTTATCACGATTTAACTTGATCCACCCGGAGGGTGGTTTAAAAATGGAAATGGAAAAAAATGGGTGGTTTAACTCTTCTGATCCGTGGATCTTTACGAAAAAGGCGCCGCCATATTGTTTTTTGTTTACAAATTCAAATTCTGTTTACAAATTGCCGTCTTCCTACCCGTCTTGTGTTCATTTCGTTTTCATTTTGTTTAAATGAATCGACTATTCCCTATATTTTCGTCATCCTCGTCGTCTTCTGAGTTCGACGAGGACTTCCAACAACTATTGGTGCCGAGACGGCGTATTGTGCGGGAGAGAGTGGACCATTTCAATATTTGGGACGACACTGATTTTTTCGCCAGATTCTGGCTGACAAAAGAAGGGATTTCTGTAATCCTGGATTTAATAGAAAATTCTCTACTTTTCCGAACTGAAAGGTAAGTAGAACCGAAATTATACAGAACGTAAAAATTGTGTAAAAAGATGGGAAAATTTACTAAAATTTACATCAAAACAACGCCGTTGATGGCAAAAAATTTAACACGAAATTACGCCCAACTATTGAAAAAAGTAAACAAAACTAGAGTTTGTCATCTCTCACTTATTTGTCAAAAACACAAACAACGGCCGACAAGACGTAAGTATCCACGGACAAAATATTATAGTTCCATGCTATTACTTCTTCCATGCTCCTTCATCGCGAGCGTTATCGTGCTGGGGATAGCAATTTCGATGCTAACTAAAATAAACTAGGATTAACCTTGATCCATGGATGAAACTCTTTCGTGAAACGGTCAAGATCCTGATCCGTGGATCTATTTTGAATCCTGGCTTAAGATGATTGGAGGTTCATCCACAGTGGTGAAACCGGCCCATAGTCACAGTATTACATTAAATTCATTAATGTATAGCTTACAAGTAACTCAGCACATTAAAGGAAAAACCTGGTGGACCGATATCCAAAAAATGAAACGAAAGTTATAACGAGAAGAAGGCGAAGAACGAACTAAATACGAACTCAAAAACAACACTAAACCCGATTTGTTTGGAGGAGATGCGAAGTGAACTCCACGAATTCAATTTTAGAATGAGCAGGTTATGAAAAAGGTTTCAAATGTGAAAGTTTTCCTTTTCGACGGGACCCCTTCGAGCCGTCCACTTCCGTTGGAATGCATTCCAACTGCAGTTGAACGGATTATTCTGTTGGAACAGAGGTTGGTTTGATCGGTTGGACGGTTCGTCCTGTAGGAACAGCAGTTAGGCTACTGCGCATGCGCCAGTCGGTTCCTTCCAACTGCCGTCCCTGTAGGAACAAACCTTTTGGCAGTTCCTTCAACTGGTACTGATATTCCCGATATCGGGAATATCGATATCACAGGTCCGATATTTTACTGGTATCGCTACCGGATGCCCGATACCAATATCAGTACTGATATCGATATCATACCTTCGATATCCCATCCCTAGCACATTGGAGAAACTATTTTGTGTTTTCCTGCTTAGTTCGATCATCTGACGTCTTAATTCATCCTGTACAATGGGTTGGCATTTTAGGAGTTATTTCATAATTTTCTTCAACCATATATCAATCATGTTATTCTATCCAATATTTGAACAACACTTATAATTGTCGAAGTCCTCCACTTTTTTCTTAGATAAAACTCAAATAAAGGATCAGCAGTATGTATCTACCTTTCGCACGATGCTTTCCTCATTTTGGGGTTTCTTGTTTGCAGATATAGTTTTTCCAGCAAGAGACGTCTCCAACTGTCTGAACGGAGTTGGAAGGTAGTCGCACTGGGTGAAGAATTTTCTCCACTCAGCAATGTAAGCTTTGAGGAGTGCTTGATCCTCTTGGTGTGACAACACTCGCTGAAAATTAAACACATTTATGGAATACTGTTGAGATAGATGCTGTAAATTTGAGGAAAATGCAAGAAATGGAAACATAACTAACTAGAAATGAGCGTACAAGTTGGATTGAAACTTGATACTTATACAGGGTGTATCAGATAATGTGGTCAGAACAAATAATATCCTGTAACATATATTTTTTATCAACTTGAAATCCGTCTTTTTTCTTGTGTCACTAAAAAGACTTGCCATAATAATTTCATCAAGTTTAAATCTGAGGATTCCGTTCTTTCTGATGAAACCAAACGTTTTCTATGGTATTTATTGGGTGAAAAAACTTCTCATTTTCAGGCAGAGAAATTCCAATTTTAGGCAGTATGAGAAACTCTAATTTCATTCGTATAAGGAATTCCTATTCAGTGGCGCCTCCTCCAGGCAAACAAAGCAAACACTGTTTGCCTTAATAAAAATAAGCAAAATGAATAAATTAGTTTTTGTTGAGATTCTCCTATATTCCCATCTTTTTCAAGTAATATAATAGCCAATTTTGGAAAATTTTAATATAGGTACTTAATTTAGGTACTTTTCATTATTACCAAGTAAATTAGATGAAATAGGAGAATGGAATAAGAAAGTACGTATTTTGCCTTGGATACTAGCCCGCAACACACCAGAGACTTGGATAGGTCGGTAATGTAGATGATTGCAGATGATAAGCGAACTAGCGCGGGGCAAGGCGATGCAAGGCAAGCAGTTCAAAGAAATGAATTTTTCGGGACTGTTAAGAGTGAGAGGCGACGATTGGCGGGTGGCGGGGGGTCATCGCGGTGTCAAGTATTGCCATACCCCCACTACTATGCTATCAGCTGTTTGCAAACAATCGGAGAACTGTTTCGTGACCTTGAAAGCAGAGAAACTTGAGCCATGGTACTAATTAACCCATGCATGGCAAGACATAACATATCCATCCAACCACATTATCTCAAGGAAGGAAAACTTAGATTTTTGGCCACCGCAAATAGCGGCTGCCTGCGCTGACTGGTGTGCCGTTCCCGATTTTACTGTACAGTTCACTGTACCTAATCCTTTTTCTTGTTGATAGGTACCTACTTGGAAATAGTTGCATAATATTGAAACCCCCGATGGTTTATTTTTGAGGTTGTAGCTACTACGTATATTTTGAAAATCGAATATTAAAAAATCCGTCCGTCCGCGGAACTTTCCTTAATTATCATGGACCGATTTTAATGAAAGTTGGTATAAGAGCTCCATTTGGGGTTTACTTGTGCCCCGAAGGTTTTGTCAGTCACTTCTGAGCGGTGAACATTAGGGCTGTAACTTCTTAGGCCCCCTCTCTCGAAAAACTCTAGTTATGAAGGTATTGTTTTTTCACCAATTTGAGATAGGTACCATTGAAATTTTAGAATCGAATGAACCCACCAGAGGATAAACTATCAGCTCTCCATGAGACTTGAAGGTTGAACTTACGATAAATGTGAAACACGAGTGTGAATCGCAAAAGAGGCCTTATCACCTTAAAAATTTTAGCTGACCAAAATGCGATCGATGTTCGTTTCTTTGGGTTGTACATGTTTTGCTTCCCTTAATCAACCTGTATCAAATTTCTAAAACAAGGAATTCTTATTTCTTCAAATGGAGTGTGAAGGGTTTATTTCATCTAAATAAACAACATTTTGAAGCAAAAACATGATTGGTAGGTAGTGACAAGAGGTAAAAGCTGACGCTTTATCTTCAGAAAAAATAATAACCTTTGTGTAAATAATTTGCAGCGTTTTTCGTTATTGTTTATTCTTCTGTGACTGGCCAAGCTGTTTGCCTCACGAATATTCTCACGAGACGCCCCTGTTCCTATTTCAGGCAGCATGAGAAATTCAATTTTTTAGCGGCCCTTTCATATTTCTGGGTTATTTTTAGTGTGAACCTGTATTGTAAA